>CM047429.1:21397329-21424829 GCA_026168455.1 Theocolax elegans | reverse complement strand
GATCTAAAATTGAATGTAATGCTTTAAATACAAATGCAAAATTGTATGAAGATAAAATAAATATTAATCAAGTATAACATACACTTTTCAAATATCTATATGTGAAATATACAATAAATTAAAAATCAAATATATTAATTATTGCATTTTTAAGATAATTCTATTATAAACAGTAATGGCAAAAGAAAATTCAAATTTTAACAGTGGCAATATAAAATACGAATTACATTTCAAAAGTTTTTCGAAAATTATTATTTTAGTAGTATTTAATTTAAATATTATTCAAATCAAAATTTAAAAATTGTATGGATATATAAGTAAGTAGTAACTAATTTTCACGTATTTTAGGACATAACTTACACCAAAGGTGTAATATATATATATATATATATATATATATATATATATGGGTGGTTCTCTGTGACATCGAAGATGAAAAAAATAAATATTGCTATAACTGTGGGAATATGTTTTAGAGGTATCCAGTAGTTCTCCTGAATTTTTTCAGATTTTTTCTGGGCCATTATTTTAAGTTACAGAGAGTCAAAGTTGACATTTTAGCACTTTTTTGCATTATATGCCCATTTTCATGAATTTTTAGCTCCCAGGGGATGCATTTTTCACTAAAAACATAAGTATGACTTTTTTTGTAAAATGTTTCGAACTTTTCATTAAAAATACTTTTAAAGAGATAAATGTATGCTGTCAACCCTTGTAAGTCATTTAAACCTTAAATAGTGAAAATCAGTAATTCTGCTCCGGACTCTGGTAACCTAATACTGTCTAAAAGATGTCTTTTTATAGTCAGAAACTGCCTAAAAATTTCCAGAGTGGCTCTAAATCATTAAGATTACTTATGGTCAAAATATCCGGGAAAAGTGCCCGAAATATTAATAGAAATGTATATTTGTTGCCTTATAACGATGAATCTATTAGCATGATCATTGCAAAAAAATTTGTGCACTTACCTTGGAGTGGTAGAAAAGTATCTTCACTTGTTTCAGTATCCATCGAATCCCCTGTAAGCTGCTAAAAATACAAATATTATTATACAAATGTAAAAAATTAATTTTTAAACATTTATAATACAGAATTTTTAGTTTTACATCCCTTACACGAATTATAATACTAATCTGAAGGATTACTATAAATATATAAACATCATTATTACAATAACTGAAAATACGTATTTAATACAAAAGATATATAAATAAATCGGATATATAATTATAATGAATAATATGATAACGTGACAGTGACAAGTTTGTGAAATCTAAACAATGTATTGCTGAATAATAATAATATTAATGTTGATACTTTTATAGTAATCCTTCAGATTAGTATTATAATTCTTGTAAGGGATGTAAAACTAAAAATTCTGCATTATAAATGTTTAAAAATTAATTTTTTACATTTGTATAATAATATTTGTATTTTTAGCAGCTTACAGGGGATTAGATGGATACTGAAAATAGTGAAGATACTTTTCTACCACTCCAAGGTAAGTGCACAAATTTTTTTGCAATGATCATGCTAATAGATTCATCGTTATAAGGCAACAAATATACATTTCTTTTAATATTTCGGGCACTTTTCCCGGATATTTTGACCATAAGTGATCTTAATGATTTAGACCCACTCTGGAAATTTTTAGGCAGCTTCTGACTATAAAAAGACATCTTTTAGACAGTATTAGGTTACCAGAGTCCGGAGCAGAATTGCTGATTTTCACTATTTAAGGTTTAAATGGCTTACAAGAGTGTGACAGCATATATTTATCTCTTTAAAAGTATTTTTAATGAAAAGTTCGGAAAATTTTACAAAAAAAGTCATATTTATGTTTTTAGTGAAAAATGCATCCCCTGGGAGCTAAAAATTCATGAAAATGGGCATATAATGCAAAAAAGTGCTAAAATGTCAACTTTGACTCTCTGTAACATAAAATAATGGCCCAGAAAAAATCTGAAAAAATTCAGGAGAACTACTGGATACCTCTAAAACATATTCCCACAGTTATAGCAATATTTATTTTTTTCATCTTCGATGTCACAGAGAGAGTTAGTCTGTTTACTTCATAAAATGCATACGCTCTCTTTTTTTATGAAATTTGACTAAAAACACCATAACTTTGTCTGAAATGCTCTGCCGCACTCAAACTTTGCATTATTTTGAAGGTAATTAATCATCGATGAATTAGATTTGTGGATGGATAAAATATTTTTGATCGTACAACCCTTTTTTTTACTATAAAGGTTTTTATTGATTATAACTATATTCAAAGTTTTAAAATAAAATAAATGAAATATTTGAACTGATTCTTCTTGAAATTAATAAACTTTTTCAAATTTAATGTATATAAGAAAAAATTGTTAGATTTTGAGTTATTAAGTGATAAACATGGCCAAAAAGTCAATTTTTTCAAAAAATTCGATTTTTTGATTGGCTACAACTCTGGTACTAATTGAAATTCAGGTCTAAAAATTTAGCTACACTCTATTCAAGTAGTTTTTTACTGATTCCATACATTAAAACAAAATTCTATTTTTTAACTGGATCACTTCACATGGAATCTCCCATATATATATATATATATATATATATATATATATATATGTGGTAATGAACAATTAACTTACCAAAAATAGTAAAGTGCATAAACTTAATTGTAGTATTTAGTAAAAACCTATTAAAATTTTAGATTATTTTAAACGGATCTAAATAGAACTATACCTCCTAAGATTAATTTATTTAAGTCATCGCCAAGAGTTCTATATATCATTAATATTTTGTACTTTTAGAGTAATAAAACTTTCTACTTAATTAAATTAATTTTTGTATTAGTTTTAAAAAATTATTTATAACATTTTAGTGGTATATAAATAAAAACCTGTTTCTTCCATTTCTCCCGTAATTCGTAATTTGCACCCTCTTTCAAAATTTGCGTTTTAATCCATAATTATATCCAATTATTTGTTCCTTTAGTTACAGACCCCATATATTTATTTTAATTATTATAACAAAGGCATTCCTTAAATAACCTTTTGTTTCTAATAAATACATACTTGTTTATTTAAGATATTGTTTTATATAAATATACGTAATAGAATATTATTTATTTATTACTGTAAAACATGTGAGGGCCAGAAATGAAAAATAATAGTGTAAGATACTTTTCATATAAAAAAATCTGTATTCAGATTGGTAGAAATTTTTGCATGGTTCAAAATACTTGTCGATTACAGTTTGATTTTAGTGCTTTCAATTGCAGAAATTTTTTATACGAAATTTTCGTAATATTTATAAAAATGTTTCATTAAAATTCAAAGAAATAGATAAAATAAGGTAGTTAAAAATTAAAATTATTTATTTATCAGATAACAATGTCAGATTGAATTGCAGAATTTATTTATCAGATAACAATTTTCAAAGTTTGATTAGAATAGCACAATACTTGCGGGTTTTGACACCTTCTTGGAAGGTGTTTTCGAATTGAATACTTTCAATTGCAGAAAAATATTATGGAATATAAGTTAGATATAGAAAAGGTGTAATAAAAATATAAATAAGTAGAGAAAATATGGGAATTAGAATTAAAGACATTTTTATTCTCCTTTACCGCTAAAAATCGGAGAGTCAAAATATATATCTGAATCTGCTTCAAGAAGAGTTGAATCACGTTTAGCAAAAAATGAAAATCATCGTACATTGTATTCTGATTTTATGACGGAATATGAACAACTCAATCACATGCAACTTGTTTCCTCGAAAAACAATTCTTTAAGTTCGATCAAGCCAATTTACTTACCGCATCACCCAGTGTTTCGAAGCGATAGTCATACCACGAAGTTGCGTGTAGTTTTCAACGCGTCGTCGAAAACATCTAACAACACTTCGCTTAATGAGTTTATGTATACCGGTCCTGCACTGCAATCCGATTTAAGCACGATTCTGCTAAACTGGCGATCATATAAATTTGTATACACTGCCGATATAGAAAAAATGTATCGGCAGATTTTAGTTGACAAACAGGACGTGGATTATCAACGAATTCTATGGAGAAATTTTCCTCACGAATCCATACGTGAATATCAATTATTGACCGTTACCTACGGAATGCGCTCCGCACCTTTCTTAGCTTTACGCGTTATAAAGCAATTGGTCGAAGATGAAGGAGACTTACTTCCTCGTGCGTCAACTATTTTAGAAAACGATACTTTTGTGGATGACATTATTCGGCGCTCATGATGTCAATACGGCAATAGAAGTACGAGACGAAGTTATCAAACTTATTGAAAGAGGAAAATTCAACACAAGAAAATGGACTAGTAACTCGCAAGCTTTGCTCGATGACATTGATCCAAGCAACCATGGTCTTGCATGGTGTGCACCGAAAGATGAAAAATCTGGTTTAAAAATCTTGGGCGTACATTAGAATCCGATTACGGATAATTTTGAATTCGAAGCATCAATCGATACATTTACGTGTACCACAAAACGAACAGTATTGTCTCTTTTATCTACTTTATTTGACCCGATTGGATGGATCTCTCCAATCATTATAGTTGGAAAACTGTATATACAGCAGCTGTGGCGCAATCAATATTCGTGGGATGAACAACTACCAAAAGAACTAGTCAAATCTATCGTTAAATACTTCGATTCGTTACGCCGAATTTCACAAATTTCAATACCTCGTTGGACAGAATTCTCACATAACATTGTTGATGCACAACTGCATGGCTTTTCGAATGCTTCTGAAAATTCTTATGGAGCTGTAATTTACATGCGAGTAGTTACTTCTTCTGGAAATATCGTTGTTTCGTTGTTGTCAAGTAAGACAAAAGTCGCCCCGATAAAACAGCTAAGCATACCCCGACTGGAACTGCAAGCAGCAGTACTTCTCGCTCGGCTTATTGCATCAACTCGTAATGCTCGCACATTGCCACAAATTTCATACCAATGTTGGACAGATGCTGGTATAGTCCTAACGTGGCTCAATAAACATTCTTCGTCGTGGAAAACGTATATAGCTAATCGAGTAGCGGAAATTCATTCGCTTTTACCGAATAGTCAATGGCGGCATGTACCAACGGAATCAAATCCGGCCGACATATTATCACGAGGAAAATCTGTTGATGAGTTGAAAGATTTACCGACTTGGTGGCATGGCCCAGTATGGCTTTCTCAACCATCTGAATACTGGCCTGCGAATCTCATCGAGCTTTCTCAAAACTGTGATTTAGAAGAAAAACGACAAATTTACACAAATCATTCGATCACTCATAATTTTGACGAATTGTCAATGATTTTTCAACGTTGCTCAACATGGCAAAAAATTTTAAAAGTTGTCTCATTAGTACTAAAATTCATTCGAATTTTAAAATTTAAAAAACAAAGGAAAAAGCAAGAAATTGTAAATTCGCCAGCAGAACAACTTAATGAAGCTGAAATTGTTATTATCCAATATTTACAATCGTTATTATTTCCACAAGAAGTTATTGCTCTAAAAAATCAAAGGCCTCTTTCAAACAAAAGTAAATTGATAATGCTTAATCCATATCTAGATAACAACATAATTCGAGTAGGTGGTCGCATTGGACAGTCAACTTTAAGTATAAATGCCAAACATCCGATTGTGTTAACTCGTCATGAAATAACTTTATTGATAATTCGTGATATGCATATTCGATGCTCTCATGGCGGTGTCCATCTCACTCTCAGTACACTACGTCAAACATATTGGGTATTAAACGCTAGGCCATTAGTAAAATCTATCGTGTATAAATGTTTGAATTGCGCCAAAGTGAGAGCAACCCTCTCAGCTCAACTTATGTCTGAATTACCTCGATCGCGCGTAACTCGTCCAACTCGCGTATTTGCACACTGTGGTGTTGACTACGCTGGTCCACTGCAAGCACGATTAGCAAGCGGACGTGGACATAAAGCACATTCTTGCTATATCGCTATTTTTGTATGTTTTGCCGTAAAAGCTGTTCATTTGGAACTGGTGACTAATTATTCGACAGAAGCATTTTTAGCTACATTTAAAAGATTTACATCGCGTCGAGGATTGCCAAAAAAAATTTATAGCGATTGTGGAACCAATTTCAAAGGAGCTGATCGAGAATTGCAGCTAGCATTTCACCAAGCTTGCAAGGATACAAAATTTCAAGACTTGCTTGCTCAAGATCGCATTTCTTGGCAATTTAATCCCCCAGCCGCTCCTCACTTTGGAGGACTGTGGGAAGCTGGTGTTCGCAGTGTCAAAGGACATATGAAAAGAATACTTGGAAATAAAACACCTACAATCGACGAACTTATGACCTTGCTATGTCAAATCGAAGCAGCCTTAAATTCTCGACCGCTAGGCCCTCTTACTGATCATATCGATGATTTTAACGTGCTTACCCCCGGCCATTTTTTGACGGGCGGAAGTTTGATTGCTGTGCCACAACCTTCATTAATTCAATTAAATACTAATAGATTATCCAATTGGCAAATTATGCAGCAATGTGCGGAAGTGTTTTGGACAAAATGGTCGACAGATTATTTGCAGTCGCTCCAACAGCGTACAAAATGGAGACTTGAAACTCAAAATTTACGAGAAGGTCAATTGGTTTTACTTAAACAGCCAAATCTTCCACCTACGAAGTGGTTATTAGGTAGAATCGAGAAATGTATAGCGAGTAAAGATGGAAAAATTCGCGTAGTTCAAATTAAAACAGTGAAATCAATGTTTTTAAGACCGATTACGGAAGTTGCTCTTCTCCCGATTGATCTTGAGCAAAATTAATTATATGTTTTTCTGAAATTAATTAAGCAAACTTAATGTAAAATTTTCTAAATATTTGTAAAACCTTTTTTTTCACAAAATCTTTGTATTTTTTTTCATTATAATTTTTAGTCATCTTTTTGTTGTTGAACCATCGACTGGTTCAAAGTGGGCGGTTTGTCAAGAATAAGAAGTTTGTAATTTAACTATAGCGCGAAATCGGTACTATATCATGTTATTGTATCCGCGTTAGAAAGAAAAATAAATTACTCGCCCAGTTAATCGTCGGCCGTCGTCAAGCGAAGCGAACAATTGCGCGAATCAAACTTTGTATTTACGAGCGATCAATAATTTCTAAAATAAAATTGTAACTTTACAAATTGATTAAAGTATACATTAAAAGAAAGTTTAAAGTATTATTTTTCTATGTGTTTACTAATTGCAGTTTTGCTTATTCTAACGAAAACGTTAGCGATCCTGAACCACAGACTAAAATCATTTTATTCTTAATCAGGTGTAGTGAAATATTACAGTAATATTTTTACAAAATATAACAGAAATATTACATGAAATATTTACAAAATATTGTTAAAATATTTCAATTAATTGAATTTTTTAACTTAATTATTTGCAATCCCAAGAGCCGTGCTATTGATTTATGTTTATTAAGGATTAATACACATTATTTTTTTACACATATTTATCGCAGAAAAAATTTTTACATATTTCCTAACCTGGGTTCGAACCACGTATGCACGCATCAAATACAAACGCTTTATCCACTACGCTATTCGCAACGCTTATCGATTATGTTTAAAACTTGCACATGATGATCTGTTATTTGATTTGCTATCTAATGTGTTATTAATAGTTATACAATTTTAATGAAATTGACAAGATTTTACTATGATTTGGAAAAAAATTCTTGTTAATTAAAAATCTTACATCTTTGTTATCATAAAAATATCGTTGAAATATTTTATTGTTATATTTCTATAATAATTTCTCTACGATAGAAAGCAAAATCTTTCTGCATTATTGATATGTAAGACGACGATTTTTCGATTTTGGCGATTAAAGCAAAAGATGTGAAATAATTGTGAATCTTAATGTGAAATAATTGTGAATCTTAATGTGAAATATTTTGTGAGGTAGTACCTCACTTTATTATAAATAAATTATTATTATCATTAAAATAAAAGAAGGGAATCGTTGGATAAGGAAAGGAAAGGTGGGAACGTTGTCCATACCTGAAACAGATAAATAAGGATTAGAATACGGATAAAATTCAGACATATAAATAAGAAATAAATAATATACAATAAAAAAAAGCTATTATTACTCACTTAAGCACGAGCAATGCTTACACATCACTCGTGCTCACCTTTCCTAGACTCCTTGTACCGTTGAAGCGTGGAAGTCCCATTGACTGGTCCTGAGGAGTTGAATGCGCCTTGGGACGAACACCTGTAAATTATAAACAAAGAATGAAATATGTATTGAATAGTAATAACTCATTGGAAATTAACTCACCTTATAACGTAGACTCCTCCTCCCTGGTAGAGAGACACACTCCTGCACTGGAACCGAGTACAATAATTGAAGTCCTCCCTGTCCATGTCAAAACCTGAAAATAAGAAAAATATGTTAATATTAAATTAGATATTGCTAAATTTAGTTGTAAGGAAATGATTGACGTTAATAGGAGAAAAGGAGATAACAAACAAAGCAAAGTAAATTAATAAGATAGGGTTAATACCATGTATAACATGTGACAGGGAGAGGTTAGGGAAATGTAAACAATAGCAAGTGAATAGTTAAAATGATAATAAATAACTTAACCCGAGCCATTCTCGTCACCGGTATTAAAGAGGATTATTAAGAGGATTATATTAATGGGATGGGTTGGTTTAATTATGATATATGTGATGGAAAGTATACTTACCTGCACGCACCTGAAGTTGATGGAAGCCGACGACGGAGACGAGAGAACCGATGTAACGGACGATGGCCTCACTCCAGGAGAAGACTGCTCAGTCGCCGATCTCGATACCCGCACGAATCCACTAACACCAGCACCGTCGGTTTGCACCAGGTCGCCGTATAAACAACAAAACACCTCTCTCTCTCTAATGCGCACGAACGTGAGAGAGACAGCGAGAAGCACGCGCGGCATGCCGATACTGCGCGCATGCATACAGGTGGCAGTAGAGAGGGGGTAAACTCGCCCGCTCGCGCGATATGGTTGACCGAGAGAGTGCGCCGGCGCGGGGAGACGGGAATCGAGACATCGTATACTTACGTGCGAAAGAGAGACGGAGATAACGAGTCTTGCATTAGTGGAGGCGCACGCCGTTTTACACTAGATACTCGATAAATCCGAGTCGGCCGGTATTAATCTAACACTATGAACTCCGTAATAGGTGGCAGTATTCTATGACTGTCTTAGAGTCTTTCCTTAGGGCAATATCACCGCATCAATCCGCAGTATTTGCTGCCCCGAAGCCCTCGTCAACAAGCTTCACAGTTAGTCGGTTTCACTTGTCGGCGATGGTGCCTAAAGTTTCCCCGATGCGTTCAAAAAGTAAAAACTCTCATGAGGGCCTCATGGCATCGATTAACCTCGATGAGAGGCCACAAAGTGTACCAAAACTCCTTACTACAGCCCACCGCATTACATTGCTAGCCTAGAGTCGTAATTCTTGGTAAGAATTCGGCGGTGTTTAGCTCCCCGCCGTCTTCCGCTTTCGAACATAAGCAGCATCCGGGTCAGATCGCTTCACCCGTCAAGCCTGCTTGCAACCACACACCCCGCAGAGTCCAACCCAATACTGGGGACACGCTGGCGTTTCTCTTTCAACTCAGAGGTACGCCAACGTGGGACTCGGATCCCAGTCCCTGCGTACCAGAGTAAAGTCATCCTGGTCCAACTGTCGACATGCCGAAGCACGCCTCCCTATTACTCCCCGGATCCCCGAGGAGTTTTTGTGGTAGGTAGCCTAACGTTCGAATGTTCGAGAAGGGTAAAGCATTCGTCACTCCCTTCACGAACTCTCTAAGGGATACCGTTCAAAAATCCCCTGAAAGAGAAAAAAGCGTACAAACCAAAAGGCTTGTACGCTATTGCTTATGAAAGGTAAAACATTCAACAATCCTTCCATAAGCCTTCCAAGGGATACCGTTCGAAAAATCCCTTGAAAGAGAGAAAAATTGCGTACAAGCAAAAGCTTGTACGCAATGATGTTTTTAACATCTCACTCAGCGCAAAGCCTTCAGTTCGGATGTGTATCACAACTCGACTTACTGACTTTATACGGAGAGAATTTTGATGAAAGGGACACCCTTCTATGAGACATCCCAGCGCTCGTCTGGATGAGAAACTACTTCGGTCCGGATGTGCCCCAAGGCAGACCTCGAAAGGCCCGCCTCAGTATTTTGACGCTGCACGTAGTACACCCCGAAGGATGTCTACTTTGATTTAGCGGCCATCCCTTCATCCCTAGGTAGAGTCTCCCTTGACGAGGTCGCCCAGATGAATAGCAGAATCGTTAACGGCATATTTTCGATAACCAAACGTGTTAGTAACCAAGAAATATCGCATGTTAAACAGTTGATCGCCGACATAGGCTCGACGAAGCAACTCGATTTCGAGGCGCACTAGTGGCAATCCTCTTCCTCCACTGTCGCAGGAGGTAAAATTCGAACTCTCGGAACTGGGGGCCGAGTTACTCACCCTCTCCCAACTCAGGAAATCTGAGAACAGGATTCCGCCAAGCCGTAATAGGTGGCAGTAGCATCGAGGGCTAGGTAGTAACTTAATGACGTAGTCAATATGTAAATGGTTTAAAATGACGGAAATGAAGGAAACTAGCGCCGTGAATCGGCAATTAAAGGGATGAAACCGGCAAGAAGCCGGAAATAATTAGTATCTGCCGAGCTGTGAATAGTAAAGCACATATATCAAAAAAAATCTAACTATTGAATAGAATATTGTGGAGAAAATGATCGAGGAGGATTTAATACGATTACTGAGATTTGTTGAATTTCCCGAGGAATAATTGTCCGTATTTGAAAAGAAAGCCTTGTTAAGGAGAATTGAGTTAATATCAGTCCGAGGAGTATCGTAGAGGGATTTATTTTGAGACAAGGAGAAGAAGTTGAGGCTCGCGTGCGGTAAGTGGACTGTGCGCCGGCCATATTATTTATTTTATTAAACACTAAATCGGGAGTGCGTGAAGCGTCGATTACGGGTCTTTTCGCGCATTGTTTATTTGATATTGATAAATTCGGTGGAGATCATTGATGGTAATAAAAGGATTAAATCGCGATAATTAATAATATGATTGTGAGTTTCTCTGTGTATCGTAATACACATAATTATTAGACAGGTTACGTGAATCTCGGGTTGAGTCGTTAATAATTTAAAAGGGAGAAAAGATGAATAGCACTGATGGAAAGTTTATGTGACGGAAATAAGATTATGATATTTTTGTAAGCATTTAGATCGGCGAGGATATATATGTATAGAACAAGTGTAAAAGTCCAATAAATATTATATTTTTTTTCTAATACTTGTACATATATTTATCGATACTTCCCCATCCAAGATAAAATCAGCAGTCCGCCATTTTCTTGTTGGCGGAACCGAACCACGTGTAGACAGGAGTGTTAGCTCTACCGATCGCCGGCATTTGAGAATTTAACTACGTAATTAGGTTCTTAGACCTGGATTAGAATAAATCGAAGCTGAATAAGGTTTGTATTATTTTTCGAATAATTGGTGCTGAGGATATTATAATAACAAATATAATTAATATTAATAGTGACTAGCGTTCCGAGAATTCTATCATTTCGATAGAAAACGCTACGTCATAATTTTCACAATATTTCACAAAATATTACACTGGAACATTACGGTAATATTAATAAAATATTTCACCTGGTCCTATTGAAGTAGGTATTTGAAATATTTTATCAATATTTCTCGAAATATTACATTGCAACAATCGATTTCGATGAATAAACCAAGATGTTAATTAATGGCGACGTTTCGATGATTTTTGCCATCCTTCTCTGATTATTCTACTCGTCAATGGTTAGTATAACCTGAGGAGGATGGCAAAAAATTCGAGCTTACATTTAAACCAAATAGAAAAATATTACAGAACGATTTTTTTCTAAATAAAGACTGCAAACTGTATATGCACTATCCTTTTCAATTCTGATATTATGTTATTAATTAGAAAAAAATTTTGCATTTCAAAAATTTGTATACTTATACATTTAGAAATTGAATTAATTATCCTAAAAAATTGTATTTAATTCTTCATTTAATGTGATTCTTTATTCTTGTTTAGAAATAATTATTTACTATAAGATAATAAGTACCTTTTCGCGGGACAAAATAACATAATTCGTAGTTAGATACATTTTTTTTAAGTGTAAAGAGCAAACTACAGAAAAAGATTTCGTTTGAAACACTATTTCGGAAATTAGTACTACTTAATTGTGCACAATATATTTTTATTTAAAATAATTAAGTTCAAAAATAGAGCACGGGTATCTAAATTCGGACAATCGTATCCAAGCGTAGCTCCTTTCGCGGGAGAGAAAAATCTACGAATGGTTAAAAAATTACTAAGTCCAAATTTTATAAATTCAACAGATCTTTATAGCCTGGTAATAACTCTTAATAACAGAACAGCAAAATAGCTCATAGTGGTAAAGAGTCAGCGTTCGAATCTTAAGATTAAAGGTTCGAGACCCACAGACAGCAAATATTTTTTTTTAATTTTTTCTTTTAATTTATAAGTTATAGCCAACATATTGGCAACAGTTTAAAAATTGTAAGATAGTAACTATTGGCAATGTCGCGTCCCGACGAAAATTATATTATTATTTTTCGTAAAAAGTACTGCGTAGTTTAGAATAAAAATACGGCGTAGAAGACGAACAAAATAAGGTTGATAAAGAATGATTCTAAGTAAATGCAGTAATATAAAATATAATATATAGAGCTAAGGAACAGATTATTTTACGAGTGTTTCAAACGAAAAAGAGACTGATAAGTAGAGTTGAAGATATTATTCAAAGCCAATACGCATACAAGCGGGATCGCCGATAGTGAGATCGAAACGAAGGGTTACGCAAGAGTATTTTTTTGTACTGCACTATAAAATCAATGCTCGGAGAAGAGCCGGCGATGGGAAACATCGACTAGAAAATTCGAGCATTAGAAGGAAGTAATAAATTAAGCCGTTCTTTGAGTAACGTCGCAGTAATAAAAGGGGGACAGCAAATTCTCCGAATTAACTACGAAGCGATACAGAAAATGCACGGGATTCGATAATTTTTAATTACGCACATCTAACGGCCCAATCGGGTGCAAGCACAGAAAAATCGAGAACTACTTACACAATTTCCATATAAGGCAAAGTGTAAGACAAGGCAAAGTGTAAGACAAGGCAAAGTGTAAGACAAGGACAGATGCATAGATTTTTAGGGTATATAAAGAGGACCCAGAACAGACACAGCCACTCCTAATTTTTCATCTAAAGCTTTCGCAAGGCGAAGCTCTGCTAGTCAACTCTTTAATTTTTATCCGAGGGCCTGGCTCTGCTACTCGGACTTTAAAGTAATACGCATTAAAAATCACGAGAGATCTTGTATTCGGGGATCGAGACGTATCATTGACATCTACGAGCCATAGTCAAGGAACTACGACTTCGACATCTGGAAATCATCGGGCTCCAACAGCATACACATCTAACGTCGACGCCCGCAGGTTTAGCAGGACATTATCCGGCAATTTGACACCGCTATCCACGTTCAAGGCGGACCTTCGTTCCTCACCGAATACATACATATATATATATATACATATATATATATACATATATATATATATATACATATATATATCTATATATTTGGGTACTTAAGGTATATTCTTTTCGGCTATCTATACGCTTGTATTATTCGTAAAGGCAAACCTGATATTTTATGTTATTTCGATTGCTGAACCAACCGTTTTCTTTTAAAACAATTATTATTATATATATATATGATTTGAAATATTCACGGTGTGAATTGCAATTTATTACCTATAATTCATGTTTTAAACGACAACAATTTTTATATTTAATCTGCATTTATTTATAATGATTCTTATTTCAATTATTAATTATTAATTTTTATAATAAAATAACCTTGCGAATATTTTATTCTGTAATGCGTTACCGTGTTCGCCGCACACTTGTTTATTTAATCAAAATTAAGATCTTTATTTGACTTAAATAAATTTATGTAATTGTAAATAAAAGAGTGTGAATTTATGTATTTTTGCCCATTAAAAAGCTGTAATAATTTAGTTGCACGTGTTCATTTAAAGGAAAACAGCATATTATATTTAAATAAATAATGCATGATTAATACAAAATAAAACATATATTATTTTATTTATCCCACATTATATCCTGCATCTCTACTCTCAAAATAACTTCGCTCGCTACTCCCGGAGACGTAGGCTAGTCCTAGTCAAACAAGAGCGAAAGGAACGCGAATGGTTTATTAACCATTTGCCTTCTTGTAATATTTTTTATAGTGATTGGTGCAAGTCTGGACGTGACAGCAATATGTTTGCAATAATTGTTGCCTATCACTTTGCATTACAGTGGCAATATAGTTTATATTTTTACGTACGTACAATATATCTTAATAAGTAGATTCTGCTTAAAAATAAAATGTTTTAAGTCTGTTATTATATGCATGCTGTCAGATTAAATTTAATATGTTAACTTTTAATATCCATATCATATTCGCATATATATACATTACATATTTTATTAGTTACATTATTGTTACACTATTATTACCTTTGTAACAGTATTGGTATTCTCTCACAAGGGAAGTACTTGACCTTCGGAAACGGATATATCTTATCTTAACCTTGGCATATCTTCTGGAATATAATATAATAATATGAAGAAAGCCAAGTTATTACTTGCCAATTGCCACTTTTACAAAAGTGATTCGACCTTTGACAATAATATTTCCAATGAAAGTTACTTTCACTTTAATTGCTATTATGACTTGTGATGGTGTCATCATTGGGGGGCACCTAAAAAGGAATAATAAATATTAGTATGGGTTATTATAAATATATTATGATTGAAGGTAAACTTACCTGGTTCATAGGTTATCCAGGAACGGTAGAGAAGATGCCGTCGAGGAGTTGTTGGTTGGCTGCTCCGGGGTGCTCTGCTGCAGGAAGCGGGGTTCCCGGGGTGGTCAGCTACTCCAAGACAACAGCATCTATAAGAGAAAAATATGTAAATATTGGGTATTGAATGGGGAAAATGGATAAGAAAAATCAGGAATTAATTATCGAGGAAATATAATTAAAACCAGGTAACAGAGGGATTTGGTGAAAGATTATATTAATACTTACCTATTTCAGGAGTTTTGCATCATTGTTTATTGCAAATATGCAATAAACAATGATGTAAACATTACCATTCTCGCTGTGCGTAGTACCTCGTGGAGCGTTAGTGGGGAGAACTCGTCGCCGTCTTCGCGCACGGTGTATATCCGTGAGTATACGTACGCGCACACACATTACACACGCGCACTACACCCGCGGATCGGTTATCGTCGTCCCCGCCGGTGGGGATCGCGCGCACGCGGTGAACCGGTCGCGAAGCACGTTGTTTACGTGCCGGTTCGAATTCAGTTGCGTCCATCTTGAATCGATCGAGATTCAAGCGCGCGCATAGTAACTAGGCGGTCCGCGCTTTTATCGACGTAGGGATATATGTATCAGTACGTAGGGAGTTTCGGAACACGTGTAGTGGGGATCGTTCGGGTGTATATATTATACGTGTATAATATATAGAGGCGAATAAGAGATTCAAATCTCGCGCCAATGAGATTTTAGTGATATATTACTAAATGTTCCATAGTAAGGACGATGTGTCGTGTATGCAATTACTGTATAAAATAGTATTATGACAGTAATTCCGTAATACACGTATATTTAATGTAATAGTTGGGACAATGATAACTTATGCAAATGAGTTGTCAATTTTGATATTAGTAAGGACTATACGGTAGCGGGGGGAGGCACCTGTGACATGTAATTACATGGAGATAAGTCAAATAATGACTTATCTCCCGCAGGTGACACGAGAGAGATAAGGAAATGGGACAACAAGTGAGAAAAGGAGAGAGTATTTAAATTTTCGGTTACGGAGGGTAGTTTCCGGAAAGGGAGTTAGTAGAGTATCCTTAGTGATAGAGAGCAGTGTGTTTTTCAGAGAATAGAGTCCCATAGTGTGTGAGAGTAGAGATACGTATAGATATTTGTTTGAGCAGTTATTTCTTGACTAGAGATTGAGATATATATAGATATATATAGATATATCCGATTATTATTCTTGTATATATAATAATTTGAATTGATGTACTAAATTGGTAAGTAATTCAATTATTATTGTGGCGTCTAAAATATCTATTAGTTTTCTGTTGGTCAAATGTGGTCGCGTGTATTCGGGAGTGATTTTTCGATCGTTGGGTTCGTGGGGTTTGTTAAATAATTACGTCGCGTTACGTTGGGTTTTTCGCGCGTTATTAATAAACAATAATTTCCGAAGAATCTCTCTCGTAGTAGTGGTGACAGAGGATTCCGTAAGGAATCCGCTTATTAATTTATTAACGCCGATTAAAATTTACTGTAGATTACAGTGGAATCCGGTCCACTGTAAATTCGACGGAATCTCCTCTGAGAGAGTCGGCCGTGCAGAGTTTTATTTTATTTCAATTTATATTTTCGACGTTTCCACCGGGAAACGGTCAAGTATTTTAACCGAGAAATTGGTAACGTCGCATTGGCGCCCAACGTGGGGCCTTGTTGAATTTTTATCTATTTTAAAATTCCTTGGCTCCGTTAATTATATTCGTAGGGTTTATTCGGGAAAAGGGAATTCCGTGTTGAGTGGATTTTTATTTGAGAAGACGCACGGATTCGTCATTTTAATTTTAGTTGGCGTCGGTTTTGGTGGCTATTTTGTAACTGAAAATTGAAATTTTTTTGATAGTAGTGTCCGTTTGACCAACGAGTTAGTGAGGATTTTGTGTGTGATCATTTATTTATTTATTTAATAAATATATGTTATTTTCCCTATTTTTATTGACGACAAGCGCTTTTTGTGAGCTGCTGTCAATTTTTGTTGCTTTGAATCAGGATTGTAAAGACAATCCTCAATCATTGCGGCGGTTATATTTAGTGTGTGATGTGGTTTCACTCGTGCCGAGTACATCCCCAATTATATAAATTATTATTTTATTATTTTATTTATTCTATTTATTATTTTGTGCGTGTGTTTATTCTTTATTTCAGTGGGGACTATAATAATTTATTTTCTTGTGGGTGGTGTAGTTTCTTTATCTGGAATTCGGGTCGATTTCGGGATTCGCGTTTTCAGGTTTGGACAGAGTATTTAGTAGCGGAGAAACCTAAGGGAATTTATTTATTTATTCATTTTTATTCTCTCCAAGCATCCATATTGGCAAAGGGCCAAATTGAGCAACCGGAGGTGATAACGTTTTGGATATATATTTTCCTTTATTTTGTTTTTTTTTCCTTTTGTAGGAAGATTCAACAAGGTAATCTCCAGAATAATATAATATTAATATTTTATTTTTATTTATTAATTATTATATTCCCATTATTGGCACGAGCGAAATTCGGGTCCCTTTACGTCCGACACGAGTACACAGTTCGCGTTACAGCTTTTGCATTTTTTATTATATTTTCCCAAACTAGCTTTGCTGAGGTTTCTTATTTAGTAGGGTTTATTTTAAATTTTGTTTCTTTTAACAATTTTTCGCGATGAACTCGTACAAAGAAGCAATGAAGAGGTTATTAGGGGAAAATCGGGAAATGCAGAAAATGAACATCACGATTAATGCGATGTCTCAGAAAGCGGTAACAGATGAATTAAAATCGAGGGTCTTAGCGTAGTTGGGACTTTTGGTATTTTAAAAGAGCGATTATTGAGAGCTGATATGAGGAAATTAGCACCAGAAGCAGGAATTCCCTGGTTTGCGGAAGACGAGGAGAGTCCTCGTGAGTCACAGGATAATAATCCCGGGCCGAGTGCAATCCAGTCCATCACGGAGGCTTCTGATGAATGTTCGGCAACTGATACGAGCAAGAGAGTAGGTAGGCCCAAGAGAGTAACGAACAAGTCGAAGGTGACCGAAAAATCTGTCAGAGACATGAAGTCAACGAAGATCAGTGTTACTCCACCAAGGGATTCTCGAGCGATGATGTCCGTGGTCGAGGAATTATCCAATCCGTCGAGTCAGCCGATCCCATCTGTGTCTGGTGAATTTGTTCGGCCACGAGATCCGACTCCAGTGCAGAGTGAAGATGAAGACTTGACCAGGATGAAACATTTGATTACGGATGTCGTTCGAGAGATCCTTGGGGAACAGCTAAAGATCTCATTATCAGCTATCATAGACCATAAGTTAGCTAATTTAAATGTAGCGCAAAAGTCGGGACCGTCGGGCGAAGAGACGAGTAGGGATTTTAGAGAGAATAGGGAGCGTAGGGTAGAAAGTGATGAGAACGAACTGGAAGTTCGTAATTATCATGAAATGCGCGACTCGTTGTTAGAACAGTCGCGTAAGCGAAGAGAATCAATGATCACAATTCGGAAATTGGGAGATCAGGGTAAGTTGAGGACAGAAATTACTCCTGGTTCACAAAATGAGACTCCTCAGAACCAAACATTGTTACAACCCGTTCAATTAGGGTTTAGCAATGGAAATCGGCCAAAGAAGAGCGGAGGGAAGAAGAATGGAGTTTCAGATACCGATTGCAGTTCGGAGGAGGAGTTGTGTAAGTCCAGGAGGAAATACCGACTGAATACCAGAAAGGCTGCAGTAGGGCGTGTAGGGAGAAGGGACGAAGATTCTGATTCCGGTGCGCGAGAATCGGATGGTTCCCCCAGTCGTAGGGTAACCAAGAACCGAACGGGCAGGAAAGAGGTAGTTGATACAAGAAAGAGTACAGAATGTGTCAAATTGTTTCAAGGCTGGCGTATTCAGTTTTCGGGTGAGGGGAAGGAGGGACCTGAAGAATATCTCGCGCAACTGGAGGATTGCTTCGAGAGTACGGCTTACTCGGATCGCGAGTTTTTGAGTGCGATTCCTTGTACTTTGTTTAAGATGGCTGTGCGGTGGTACCGGTCAGTAAAGGACCAGATTAATTCCTGGAAAGAGTTTAAAAAAGCGTTTAGACATCGTTTCCTGGGAATTCTGGACCGTGAGGACATTCTAGTGGAACTAAGACGGCGTATTCAAGCAAAAGGCGAAGGGATTGCGGAATATTTATCGTGTATACGATTAATAGTAGGGCACTTGAGGAAACCGCTTTCCGATAGTCAATTGGTTCCGATGATCTTTCGGAATCTATTACCTGATTATCGGAGAGCAATGGAAAATGAGTACTTAGACACATTAGATGATATTGAGAAGTGGGGACGTAAATTTGAGAGACGGAAGGAGTTGGATAGTCGCTATGTACCACCACCGCCGAAAGAGAAAATGTGGATTCCAGATGCTGCATTTAAGGGAGCCACTACGAAGAGTAAAGTGGCAACGGCGGAGGTGAAGAGTCCGGAGTTTTGAAATATGAAATCCAACCAGAAAGCGAAAGATGCGACTGTAGGGTCTGATAGGGATCGGGAGTCGCCTCCCAAGAAAAGTGGATCGGAGGTAAACCGTCATTAGCGATTATAGCTACGCAGGAGAGGAAGGCGGAAAAGTTAGCTGGTAAACAGGTAACTTATGCCACGGTAGCGGCTTCTCCTCCGTCTCAAAAGAAATACAGTGATATAAGGAAAAGTTTTCGTAGGGACAATTCGAAGCCGGTAGACAATAGTAGTAGGGAATTCCATGGTCCCTGTTTTAATTGTCAGAGAGTTGGACATCGGAGTGCGGAATGCCCGGATAGGAAATGTTTTCGGTGCCGGGAAACGGGACATCATATAAAGGATTGCCCATTGATAAAGGTGCCAGTCATTCACTGTCAAGTCTGTGACAAGGTGGGTGTCACATTTAAAAATTGTTCGAATTGTAAAGAATTCCGGCATTTTTTTGGGAAACGGGCAAGCGAGAGCACAGACAGGTCCTCTGACTCTCGACAGACATTAAAACGGACCGATATAGATAAAGTTATTAGGGACGTGTCTAATCAGGTGAAGTTAGTCGAGTAAATTATTAGGGACGTGTCTGATCGTAGTGCGGAGGGTAACAAACGAAAGCATGTTAGTACGGAGGGTGATAGGGAAACTCAGGTTAGTACGGAGGGGGTACTCCCTGAGGCAGGGAGATTAGATCGTGATTCGGATTCATCGGTTCCTAATCCTAATAGTGAGGTAGAAGTAGGGAAGTCAGAATCGATGGTGCGAGTTTCAGAGAAGGTTAGGCCAACTAGGAAATCAATTGATGGCGGCGGGACTCAGGTTAACGAGAAAAGATTTAGTAATCGGGAAGAGAATTTAGATTATTCAAGATTAAATATAATTAATCAGAGGGTTGATATTCTATTGGGGTTAGAATCAACGGAATCTAATGTTACGAATTCGGAAATCTTTTCTCGTAACAAAGAGACACCCGATCCATCAATTGAGGAAGGAACTAGACAGGGAATCTCCATGATCAATGCAGATAATCGGAAATTTCTTAACGTCGAATTAGGAGGAATTACGTATAGGGATTTGGTCGATTCCGGGTCTACGTTGTCTTTAGTTGGGTCTAAAATTGCGCAGCGATACAAGAGTAGAATTAGAACTAATAATTCGGTACTTAGAAATTTTAGTGGTGGTACAATTAGTGCGGTGGGGCCAATCGACATCATGTTAGAAGTTGACGGTCAGGTGGGCCAAATACATTGCAACGTAGTCAGTGATTTAGACACTGACATGTTACTTGGGATGGATTTTGGCAAGGCCTTTGATTTCGATGTTCGATTGGGACGGAATCAATGGAGAGTTAGCGAAGGGAAATGGAGAACATTCGACGGTAATGCTGAAAGGCAGTCGTCGAACATCCATGGTGAGTGCTCTGCTATATCCGAATTGCAGGATAATCAGAGGGCTCGAGTACAAGAATTGGTGCAGAGGCTGATTCCTGAGTATAATCCCGAGAAGTTGGGAATGACTGATTGGACGGAGCATTCTATTGACGTGCAGAATTCCTCCCCAGTCAAGCATCGTACGAGGAGGATGTCTCCCAAGATGCTGGAGGTGGCTCAGGAAGAAATTAAGAAGATGCTGAAGTTAGGTGTTATTGAGAGATCAGCCAGTGATTGGAGTAGTGCACCAGTTCTTGTCCGCAATTTCGATGGTTCCATTCGATTCTGCATTGACTATCGGGACCTGAATGCGGTAACCAAACGAGATGCATATCCTTTGCCTCAGATAGATTCGATCCTGGATAAGATACGGAGAGCGAAAGTGCCGGGATCGGGTCTATGGCAATTTAGAAGGATGCCGTTTGGTCTTACGAATGCTCCAATGACCTTCCAACGGTTAATTGATGCAATATTTGGGCCTGAGTTTGAACCATTCGTGTTTGCGTATCTTGATATTATAGTGGTGACTGAATCGTTCGAGGATCATTTGAAATACCTAGAACTAGTTCTTAAAAAGTTGTTAGATGCTGTGACGGAAATCGTCACACAATCTTTTCGCTGCGAACAAAGCATTTAAACTCATGTTAAATGTAAGTCGTCGGAGCCTTTGGTATGTCAAGGCCAACCGACAACATTTGTTTACGTCGATCAAGTGTACAATTACGCGCGCAATAGTACGTAGGGATGAGAGCGCGAGTGTGTGTGTGTTTCCCACTCTCATCCCTTTTTCGAAAATTAGGAGATGCCGATTAGTACGTCCCGATCCGCCGCTCGAGGCGGACAAACTATCCGGGGTAATCGATATAGTGTTTACGGCTGAGCCAAGGCGCGTGAGGCGCAAAAGCCGTCGGAACCCGGAACATCCTAGCGAGGTGAGCCGCGAGTGTTTTTTGTGTGTGTGAACTAGGACGGGAAGTGCATAAGTGAGTGCGGACGCGGTTCGCGAGGCACTCGCCGCGGCACAGGGCCGCCTTTCACCACCGCAGCGGACAAAAGGGACACGGATCGGCTGGGCCATCCACGGGGCGAATCCTGGTAAGTGTATTTTATACTACCGCGCGTTTCCCCCATTACCCCGAGTGTATGTGTGTGTGAGACCTCGGGAGTGTATTCGGGTACGCCGGTACCCGAATAGCGGAGTCGGGGCAAAGTCAACCGCAGGCGAGGATCTCGATCCGGTTGGCTCCCGATACTTCCGCCCGCGCGAAGTAACACTGTCGCAGCACGGGGCCTAGATGGCCAAATTGTTCAATTAAATGAAATAAATGTTATATTCATTTTTATTTTAATTGTGAGTGTTTATTTATTCTCCCCGCTCCCGCCGACATTCCTAATTTAAACAATCGAGTCGAGGCAAGGAGGATCGCCCAAATCCTCCACACCGTTCGTCCCAGCGAACTCGTGTTCCAGCGACAGCCCGCAGTTCGCGATAAATAAATTAATTGTGTGCGCGGTATTGGGCAACGCGGCCCAACGGTTAATTTAATTATTAAAAATAATTAATCATTCCGGGTACGCGAATACCACGTCACAAATGGCGACCGTGACAGGACGTTCGGTTTCGTCCTCACCGATATTAGATTTAAATTAACGTAAAATTGTCGGCCATCTTTTCGCGCGCGAGAAGTGTCGCGGCGAAACGTGAGCGGGTTGAGTTGTGAGAGAGAAAGAGAGAGAGAGAGAGAGAGAGAGAGAAAGAGTGAGTGTTGTACGAGTTAGAGTGAGAGAGAGAGAGAGCGCGAGAGACGGCGTGCGAGACGCGTCTCTATACCGGAGTATTCCCCCTCTTGCTCGGGTATCCGAGGAGAGGTATACACCGGTATATCGAGAGAGAGAGCGCGAGAGACGGCGTGCGAGACGCGTCTCTATACCGGAGTATTCCCCCTCTTGCTCGGGTATCCGAGGTGAGGTATACACCGGTATATCGAGAGAGAGTTCGCGCGCGACCGTGTTTAGCCGGATGCGCCCGATCTCACCGAGATCGGTCTCTCTCGATCGCAAGCTTGACGGGAGATCTTTGCTAGCTTGTATATGAGCAGCAAAGTAGGGAGAGAGTAGCTTGCGCCGCGGATCGCGGGCAGCGAGAATCCCCCCCGAACAGCGCACGGGAAAGACTTCGCGAGAGCCGATCATCATCGGCTCTCTCCGATTGCGCCCGCGAGTGGGAGTGAGAGAGAGAATCCCTAGTCGCGGTGAATCGGAGTTAGGTGCTAGGCGGGCTATACGGTGTGTGTGAGAGAGAGATAGCGCGATCGCCTAGCCCTCTCGCGTATTAAGTCTTTGCAGTTGGTTTCGCCGAGAGAAACCACTGCGGCGAATTATTTTATTCCAATCTAATAAAATAAATTCGTTCCCCTGTTTAATCTATTTTATTAATGGTGTGAGAGTGTTTAAAATAGATTCTTTCGGGAGAGGTAGCTGCCCCACCCCTCCTCCCTTTTAAAGAAAATTTTAAAATTATAATATTTGTTTTCCTTTTATACGGGACGCGGCGAAATTTTAATTGGTTTTTTTTTTGAGTTCGAGAGCGAAAATTTTGTTGCTTTCTCCCCTCCCTGACATATATTATATAGTAATTTAATTTAATAATTGTGTTTATTATTTATTATTATTTATTTTTATAATATATGTAACTTTTTGTGTGTTAAAATATATTTTACAACTATTGTTAATTATTTAGACTTGTTTGCAAGTTAAATAATTGACATTAAGTAACTTTGTGTGAATCAGCCGCAAAGTTACAATAGTTGTAATATTAATTATTTAAACTCGTGTGTGAGTAAAATAATTAAAATTATTTTTGTATTGCAATTATCTGACAGTGATTGCTTAATTTAATATTTTGTATTTATTGAGCATTACTGTTCACGATACTTGTAATATATTTTTTAAAATTTTGAGTGTGAGAAAAATTTTTTTTTATAATTCGTGTTAATTGTTTAGACTTTTTGCAAGTTAAACAATTAACGTTAAGTATCTTTGTGTGATTGTTCCGCAAAGATACGAGAGTTTTAATATATAATTATTTAGACTCAAGAGTGAGTTAAATAATTAAATTTTTTTTTGCATGTTATAACGGGCGCGTGTTCTTAAACACGATCGCGATAGCGAATCGAAAACCGCGTAATTCAGTGATTACGCGCGATCGCGCAACGTCGCGAAGGGCCGCGAGACACCGAGTCTAGGCAGTCCGTTATGAGCCGTATCGACGAGCCGTCTTAATCCACGTGGAGAAAGAGCGAGAGAGTGAGAAAGGACGAAAGTGAGATCGAGAGGGTGTGAGAGTGAGCGGCAGGAAGGCGAAGGCTCTGTCTCCTAGATCCTGAGAATCCCACGCGGGGGAAAATCCCACCAAGACAACCCCCGGCTTGATAGAAAGAGGAGGAGAACGAGAGAGAGCGAGAACGGGATTGAGAATAGCCGTTTCACCGGCGCATTCCTGCGCACCAAGTAAGTTGTTTACAACTTGGATCGTGTGGCACCGACTTCCTCCGGGAAGAGCAAGACGCGGTGCAGCGAGCACTGTCGGCTCGAGGACGCGATTCGCCCAACCAGGCTTCCTCGCGCACGCGGCTAGGTAGGTCGGTAACTCGGGTTACCCAATTTCCCGCGTATTCTCCGTGGGACGTAAAAGCGCACGAGCGCGTACGAATATAGCCGCGACCGGGCCGTCGCGATTGCCTACGCGCCGTCGAGGTAACCTTGATTCGTAGACAATTCTTATTCTTATATAGTCCAGTATTTGTTATTTGTTTAACACCGTGCGTTATTAAGCGCTACCGAGCGCCTGTACATCTTTTGTATATCCTTTTTTTGTAAATAATCTTAAATTATAATGGCTCGTCTTTTGTTTATCGTAGATACTCGTCGTGTTATTATTTCTTTATATACCCTATCCCGTATTCCCATTCCCGCTTACCCCGCCGCCTCCGCGGACGCGCCAACAGCCTCGTTGACGCGCATTCAGAGTGGCCGAGCCTCGTGCACCACTACGGGCACGAGTCACCAGGAGCATACTCCTGTTCTCCTCCGAGTTCGACTCGGATCCGACGATTCTCCTCGCGGCGGAGAATCGCCGTTGTTGATATCGGCGCAGCCCAGCTTTCACCGCGGTTGCACCACAGCTAACGTCCGTGCGCGGTGAAGCTGCATCGTGGGATACGGCAGCGCGGCACGGGAGCCGCGCAGGTAAGTCCTCACCCGATGACGGTGCTCGAGGAGGAGCACGTGTTAGGTTGCCCCGTTACAATGTATTTTAATGATCGGCATCTAACCTAATATTTTGTATTCGTTATTTGCTGTGAAATTTTAATATATGTAAAAAACTTTCTTTTCTCTTTTTGGTGTGTTTAAATTATATCTCCACACATTTTTACCAATTATTTAGACTTGTTTGTTAGTTAAATAATTGGTTATAATTTTTTTTTGGTGTGTTTGAGTAAAATAATTCGGTGTATAAATTTAATTGTTCAGACTTGTTAGCAAGTTAAATAATTAAATTTTCATTTCCTATTCGTTCAATTTATTTAAAAAAAAGGAAATATAAATTATTTCAACTTGGTAGCAACATAAATTATTTATTTAGTCCTTTTTAGGATAAAATAAATATATTTCGCTGAAAAAAATTGTCGTTTAGGACGACAATTAGTGAAATAATTATTTTGTTGCAAACCATACGGAATTTACAACATTTCGTAAATACCCCTACTGTTGAAATAATTTAATTAAATTTGTGTTTGTAGAGTAGTGTAAATTATAAAGGAATTTTTTTTGTTGTTTTGGGCTTGGAAAAACAAAATAATAAATAGTATTTTGGTGTGTGTGAATTACAAGACACTGTATTTATTTTATATTTATTTTAAAATTAATTATTTAGGCTCATTAGTGAGATAAATAATTTAAATTTTTTGTCTATTCTTCCTTTATAATTTGTTGTTCTGTATTTATTAATAGATTGAAACTTTAATTATATTAACTAGCCAAGATGCTCGCTTCGCTCGCAGTTAAATAGTATTGTTAACATAATAATTCTTTACCATCAAATTACATGTAATGTAATATTCAAAAAATTACATGTTAAAAACTATTTAGTAAAATAATTTATAGTACTAGTAATTAAATAAATATTATAATTATATAATTTGTTGGGATAAATCCGTAATAATTAATAAAAGAATGATCATTTTTACTATTTATATCATTAACAATTTTTGTTACTCCCAATAATTAATTCGAATATTATTATTTACATTAATACCTGATAAACTTTATATAATTCATAATAGATCGATTCATATTAAGGGGATGCAATACTCAATTAGTTACCTACCGAGCCATATGAGACAATTATATTTAATTAACTAATACATATTTTGAATAAAAGGAAATGATGACATCATTGCCCTGTGTACTTGTATAATCTATTTTTCTGCAAAAAGTCAAACAGATATTTTAATTCGTATTAAAATGGTATTGGAAAGAAATTTTCACATAGCGGATATTAGGTTATAAAATTTCCTTCCAATCATTCTCGTTAATTATTGCGCGTACATACTTTGCGCTTTGCTGAATTGCAGAAGATACCAATACGGGGGCAATGATGTCTTGGTTTTACATTTATTCACGTATTTAATGATTAATTAACAAAATGCGTGTGCCATTACTCGGTCGGTAAAAATTGACTATTACATCCCGTTAATAAATTATTAATTATAACATTCCAATTAGAATTTAAAATATCACATGTACTAGGATGACAAATATTAGAAGTTCAAATAGAAATAACGATTTGTTTTTACAATTTTTGATATATTGTTTTGTTATATTATTTTTGATATATTGTTTACTTATATATATATATATATCCCCATTAAAAAATCTCACTGGAGATCTCAGATCATATCCCAGGTAAGATGTCATACCGAAAGCTCATTTCAGCAATTTTTCGTTCATTACACGTTTTAAACCTTCTTATGTCGATTGATAACTTGTTTAAGTGGGTATCATACTCAATTACAAATACAAATTTCGCACCAGAAAATAGGCAGACGAAAAAACAACTAATTACTTATAACTATTAATAAAAACAAATTACGCAAAAACAGGAGTTAGTATTGCCCTCCGTTATTTAATTATCTATCATTTTACAAAGCTTCAATTTACTATAACAACATGTCGCCGCAAAAACCTTGAAAAATGCAATATTCTTATAATTTCTTGTATGAAAAATAAAAGTCAACTCTTCAGACATTTTCGAAATTGCAATGAAAACAGCTTCAGCCCGGATTTGAACCGGGACCTAGCTCTTACTCTCGCACTCTATTACTCTAACTTTCGTTTTCTCTCTATCTCTCATTCTCTCTATCTCTCATTCTCTCTATCTCTCATTCTCCTCTATCTCTCATTCTCTCTATCTCTCATTCTCTCCATCTCTCATTCTCTCTATCTCTCATTCTCTCTATCTCTCATTCTCTCTATCTCTCATTCTCTCTATCTCTCATTCTCTCTATCTCTCATTCTCTCTAT
>CM047429.1:21187100-21397229 GCA_026168455.1 Theocolax elegans | reverse complement strand
GCGGCATGAAATGAGCTGAAACAAGCTGAATAAGGCTAAAAATATTTTCCCATTTGTCTAGCAGAAGAAGTTAGGGCCCTAAGCACGTAAGATTTTTTGACAGCAATCAGGTTATTAAAATACCATTGATTGGAGACAACTATAAGATACCCGTCTATGTGTTGATATTTCGGATGACGGCAAGAAGCAAAAGTCTGGAACTTTGACTCACTTGCTGTCATCATAACAATTGCAACTGACATTATTGATTTTCGGAAACGTTACTACACTAGCATGAAAGTTAAGCTCATATTAGCTACCTTAAGCTGAAAGTTAGATCCACTGCAATAAGAACAGTGTCTCCAAGCTGTCTGCGTCATGAAATGAGCTGAAACAAGCTGAATAAGGCTAAAAATATTTTCCCATTTGTCTAGCAGAAGAAGTTAGGGCCCTAAGCACGTAAGATTTCTTTGACAGCAATCAGGTTATTAAAATACCATAGATTGGAGACAACTATAAGATACCCGTCTATGTGTTGATATTTCGGATGACGGCAAGAAGCAAAAGTCTGAACTTTGACTCACTTGCTGTACTTATAACAATTGCAACTGACATTATTGATTTTCGGAAACGTTACTACACTCGCAGGAAAGTTAAGCTCATTTTAGCTACCTTAAGCTGAAAGTTAGATCCACTGCAACAAGAACAGTGTCTCCAAGCTGTCTGCGGCATGAAATGAGCTGAAACAAGCTGAATAAGGCTAAAAATATTTTCCCATTTGTCTAGCAGAAGAAGTTAGGGCCCTACAGCTACGTAAGATTTTTTGACAGCAATCAGGTTATTAAAATACCATAGATTGGAGACAAATATATGATACCCGCCTATGTGTTGATATTTCGGATGACTGCAAGAAGCAAAAGTCTGAACTTTGACTCACTTGCTGTACTCATAACAATTGCAACTGACATTATTGATTTTCGGAAACGTTACTACACTCGCAGGAAAGTTAAGCTCATTTTAGGTACCTTAAGCTGAAAGTTAGATCCACTGCAATAAGAACAGTGTCTCCAAGCTGTCTGCAGCATGAAATGAGTTTAAACAAGCTGAATAAGGCTAAAAATATTTTCCCATTTGTCTAGCAGAAGAAGTTAGGACCCTAAGCACGTAAGATTTCTTTGACAGTATCAGGTGATCAAAATACCATAGATTGGAGACAAATATATGATACCCGCCTATGTGTTGATATTTCGGATGACTGCAAGAAGCAAAAGTCTGAAATTTGACTCACTTGCTGTACTCATAACAATTGCAACTGACATTATTGATTTTCGGAAACGTTACTACACTCGCAGGAAAGTTAAGCTCATTTTAGCTACCTTAAGCTGAAAGTTAGATCCACTGCAATAAGAACAGTGTCTCCAAGCTGTCTGTGTCATGAAATGAGCTTAAACAAGCTGAATAAGGCTAAAAATATTTTCCCATTTGTCTAGCAGAAGAAGTTAGGGCCCTAAGCACGTAAGATTTTTTGACAGCAATCAGGTTATTAAAATACCATAGATTGGAGACAACTATAAATACCCGCCTATGTGTTGATATTTCGGATGACGGCAAGAAGCAAAAGTCTGAAATTTGACTCACTTGCTGTAATCATAACATTGCAACTGACATTATTGATTTTCGGAAACGTTACTACACTCGCAGGAAAGTTAAGCTCATTTTAGGTACCTTAAGCTGAAAGTTAGATCCACTGCAATAAGAACAGTGTCTCCAAGCTGTCTGCGGCATGAAATGAGCTGAAACAAGCTGAATAAGGCTAAAAATATTTTCCCATTTGTCTAGCAGAAGAAGTTAGGGCCCTAAAGCACGTAAGATTTTTTTGACAGCAATCAGGTTATTAAAATACCATAGATTGGAGACAACTATAAGATACCCGCCTATGTGTTGATATTTCGGATGACGGCAAGAAGCAAAAGTCTGAACTTTGACTCACTTGCTGTACTCATAACAATTGCAACTGACATTATTGATTTTCGGAAACGTTACTACACTCGCAGGAAACTTAAGCTCATTTTAGCTACCTTAAACTGAAAGTTAGATCCACTGCAATAAGAACAGTGTCTCCAAGCTGTCTGCGTCATGAAATGAGCTGAAACAAGCTGAATAAGGCTACAAATATTTTCCCATTTGTCTAGCAGAAGAAGTTAGGGCCCTAAGCACGTAAGATTTCTTTGACAGTATCAGGTTATCAAAATACCATAGATTGGAGACAAATATATGATACCCGCCTATGTGTTGATATTTCGGATGACTGCAAGAAGCAAAAGTCTGAACTTTGACTCACTTGCTGTACTCATAACAATTGCAACTGACATTATTGATTTTCGGAAACGTTACTACACTCGCAGGAAAGTTAAGCTCATTTTAGGTACCTTAAGCTGAAAGTTAGGTCCACTGCAATAAGAACAGTGTCTCGAAGCTGTCTGCAGCATGAAATGAGTTTAAACAAGCTGAATAAGGCTAAAAATATTTTCCCATTTGTCTAGCAGAAGAAGTTAGGGCCCTAAGCACGTAAGATTTTTTGACAGCAATCAGGTTATTAAATACCATAGATTGGAGACAACTATAAGATACCCGTCTATGTGTTGATATTTCGGATGACGGCAAGAAGCAAAAGTGTGAACTTTGACTCACTTGCTGTAATCATAACAATTGCAACTGACATTATTGATTTTCGGAAACGTTACTACACTCGCAGGAAACTTAAGCTCATTTTAGCTACCTTAAACTGAAAGTTAGATCCACTGCAATAAGAACAGTGTCTCCAAGCTGTCTGTGTCATGAAATGAGCTGAAACAAGCTGAATAAGGCTACAAATATTTTCCCATTTGTCTAGCAGAAGAAGTTAGGGCCCTAAGCACGTAAGATTTCTTTGACAGTATCAGGTTATCAAAATACCATAGATTGGAGACAAATATATGATACCCGTCTATGTGTAGATATTTCGGATGACGGCAAGAAGCAAAAGTGTGAACTTTGACTCACTTGCTGTAATCATACCAAGTGCAGCTGACATTATTGATTTTCGGAAACGTTACTACGCTCGCAGGAAACTTAAGCACATTTTAGCTACCTTAAGCTGAAAGTTAGATCCACTGCAATAAGAACAGTGTCTCCAAGCTGTCTGCGGCATGAAATGAGCTGAAACTAGCTGAATAAGGCTAAAAATATTTTCCCATTTGTCTAGCAAAAGAAGTTAGGGCCCTAAAGCACGTAAGATTTTTTTGACAGCAATCAGGTTATTAAAATACCATAGATTGGAGACAACTATAAAATACCCGCCTATGTGTTGATATTTCGGATGACGGCAAGAAGCAAAAGTCTGAAATTTGACTCACTTGCTGTAATCATAACATTTGCAACTGACACTATTGATTTTCGGAAACGTTACTATAATCGCAGGAAAGTTAAGCTCATTTTAGGTACCTTAAGCTGAAAGTTAGATCCACTGCAATAAGAACAGTGTCTCCAAGCTGTCTGCGGCATGAAATGAGCTGAAACAAGCTGAATAAGGCTAAAAATATTTTCCTATTTGTCTAGTTGACGAAGTTAGGGCCCTAAAGCACGTAAGATTTTTTTGACAGCAATCAGGTTATTAAAATACCATAGATTGGAGACAACTATAAAATACCTGCCTATGTGTTGATATTTCGGATGACTGCAAGAAGCAAAAGTCTGAACTTTGACTCACTTGCTGTACTCATAACAATTGCAACTGACATTATTGATTTTCGGAAACGTTACTACACTCGCAGGAAAGTTAAGCTCATTTTAGGTACCTTAAGCTGAAAGTTAGATCCACTGCAATAAGAACAGTGTCTCCAAGCTGTCTGCGGCATGAAATGAGCTTAAACAAGCTGAATAAGGCTAAAAATATTTTCCTATTTGTCTAGCAGAAGAAGTTAGGGCCCTAAAGCACGTAAGATTTTTTTGACAGCAATCAGGTTATTAAAATACCATAGATTGGAGACAACTATAAAATACCCGCCTATGTGTTGATATTTCGGATGACTGCAAGAAGCAAAATTCTGATCTTTGACTCACTTGCAGTAATCATAACAATTGCAACTGACATTATTGATTTTCGGAAACGTTACTACACTCGCAGGAAACTTAAGCTCATTTTATGTACCTTAAGCTGAAAGTTAGATCCACTGCAATAAGAACAGTGTCTCCAAGCTGTCTGCGGCATGAAATGAGCTCAAACAAGCTGAATAAGGCTAAAAATATTTTCCCATTTGTCTAGCAGAAGAAGTTAGGGCCCTAAAGCACGTAAGAATTTTTTGTCAGCAATCAGGTTATTAAAATACCATAGATTGGAGACAACTATAAGATACCCATCTATGTGTTGATATTTCGGATGACATTTTAGATGGTCTTCAAAAGTTTCGGTAATGGCGATCAGATCGTCTAAGTAACCAAATACATGAGGTTTACCTTAATCCCGAAAATTGTAACTATAAGCCGTGCATAGGTCATAGGAGCATTCATGAGGTCAAAAGGCATTCTCATGAACTGCAACAGCTCCGATCCTGGTACAACAAATGCAGTACAATGCCGGCTCGCTTCGGTCGTAAATATTTTGAAGTATGCTTTTGTAGGATCAATTTCCGATATATACCTTGCATTATCTAGTTTCCCGCGTTTTGAAGAAACCTAACGCAGTTAGGACACGTTTCGAGTGTAACGCCACTGGCTTCACACAGCTGGTACTCCTTTGCTACCAATGTGTTAGAGCACTGCTTAGCGGAGTGCCCAATATTTCTGCATCGGTAGTAGGTTCGGCTTGGGCAATCCGAAGACCTATAACCGACTTTTTGGCATGTGAAACATGCCGACAAAGTTGGTGCCTTGGTTCGATGGTTTTACTGCCGTCACCTCTGGTTGCACGTACCTCATCAGGTTTTGTGCCATTGTGGGACAAAAGCATTTTGCGTGAGTGGATTGAGAGTTCGTCAGAGAACGTTTGTCTATCTTGCTCGAGCTTCGCTTTTGTTGCCCATGTGACTGTTGAGCAATAGGCACGTACGGTACTGATTTTGAAATGTGAGCACTCACTCTATTATTTGATTTGCCGTTCAGTTTCTAAAAACTATTAGCGACGTTTGAAGTACCGTTCACAGCGGCGGCTTTGTATACGCTTGAAGAAGAGTTTGTCGAGCTTTTCACACTTTTCTTGCTCTTCTTCTTAATAGGTTTCTTAGACGACTGTTTATCCGAATGAGAAGACTTATCCTTACTCTTTTCGGTAACAATCGCTACTTTACCCGAAACTCATGCTCCACCACTTTGTTTCGGAAAAGCTTCTGGTACGAACTTTTCGTTCTTAACATCGCAACTACAAAATTTCGAGTCCTATTTTAAGTGCTGCTCGTGCTCTTTACCGTAAGAAGTCAGATTAGAAAAATTTTTGATTTTTCTTACTGGAATATACCTACTGCAATAATAATATGACATTTCCACTTATAGCTCTATTGAAGGAGGACATTTGAACCTATTTACGATCGCTTTGAATCAGTTGAAAAACGTCATAGTCTTTTCTTCCTTATTTTAGGTTATTGATTAAAGTTCCATGAGTAAATCTTCGTTATTTATGATACGGCCATACTCATGCAGGCACTCAATCTCAAAATCACGCCAATCTCAAAGAGATGACTGAACTGTTATATATCAGAATAGAGCTGATTTTGAGAACACATTAGGCAGTGCACTAAACATCCTGCGATCTGAGAACTTATTGGCACTTCTTATGTCGTGCAAACGGTGCTGAAACTCTTTTGCGTTCGTTTTGGTTTTACCATGAAAGGACGATATCTTGGTCTAGTTTCGTAGGAGTCTCTCTCCCGAAGGTCATCTCCATTATTCGTCCGGGAACTCCTACGTTTACTGGTAGGGGAGTTCCTATTCTATTTCTCGGATGAATCCGTCTGTGTACCTTGGTCGCATGTTGCCACCGCACGATTCTTTTGAGGCATTTCTCTACATTTGTCCGACTTCTCTCTATGACCATGCTCCGGAGCCTCCAGTTGATCTTCGGTCCCCTGGGGTATCCGATCCCCGTCTATTCTTGCATTGGGCGCGCTCGCCCGTTTTGCTCGACGTTAGCGGGTCGCTTATCGCCTCTCCTACGTTTTCCCCCGGTGGTTGAACGGATTTGTCGTCGATATCCATTTCTTGATCCGCTTCCTCTCGGTGTCGTTTTAGATGGACTATGTGTATTGGTTTTTCCGTTTTTCCATCTTCATGCATTAATTTGTAGGTATTGATACTAAGTTTTGCTACAATCAAGTACGGGCCTACGAATTCAGGGGCTAACTTCAAGGCTAGTCCTTGAGCTGCTGAGGAAAGCACTCGATTCCTTCGCCATTCCGTCTCTCCAAGTTGTAAAGTTATTTCGCGTTTATCCACGTCGAAATATTTGGCCAGGCTGCTCCGAGACTCTCCCGAATTTATATTCGCTCTTCCGTGCAATTCCGGTAATCGAAGAATTTTCTCTCTTCATGCTTAGATAGTTTCTTTCTTTAAGGAAGTCTCTACGGCTCGCTCTTGTTCTCGACGAGCCGTTTTTGGCGACTGAGGTTGTCTATCGTAATTTAGCAATGCCGGGCTCCAACCCGTAGAACTCTGGTCAGCCGAATTGAGGGCGAAGATTAATTCAGGTAATTTTGCTCCCCATGTTCGGTGATTTTCTTCGATAAACGATGTAATCGTTGTTTCTACTGTCCTATTTGTCCTTTGAACAGGATTAGCTCGAGGGTGGTATGGAGGTGTCGTTTCGTAGTGTACCCCAAATTCCTCGAGGTATTTATAAATGGTACGATTTTTGAATTCCGTACCATTATCTGAGACAAACGTCTCCGGCGTGCCGAATCTTAAGATCATTCTCTCTTTCAAATGTCTAAGAAACGTCACTGCATTCGCTGCACTAATGGGTGCGCATTCTTCCCATCGTGTGAACAGATCTTGGAATACAAGGATGTAATCGTGTCCTTGTTTATTCAAAATACAAAAGAACACTGATTCGAGACGAGTATATTCGGTTTAGACTAACGGTCACGTGGTACTGGTATATTCTATGAGGACGCTAGATATAGGTATATACTCGCGAAAGCACATGTATACGCAAGTCGACTCGGTAAATGTATGCAATGTATACGCGCTAGAATTCAAGATATATCGAAAATCACATTAAATGTTAACGTTAGATATTCTGGTTTAAACATACATTTCTTAAAAATATTTGTGTATCTAAATATATAAAATGTAACGGTTTTGCTATTTTTTAATAATAATAAATAAAATATTATAATATAAAGTTAATAATAGCAATTAACTACCATTAAAATAATAGTCTCATTTACACGATCGGCCGCTCAATAATAATACGACTATAATAAGCCGCATAGTCGGAGGCGGCGGTAATCTTCACTTAGCGAAACGCGAGGAAAAGGGTAAACAACTAAATAAGCAATAATGCAATATTCAATTAATAACAAAAATAAATGTATTCGGGAAAAAAGTAATACAGGCGCGTCGCAGCGCGCGAAACGCAGGTCGATGTATACGCGAAGTAAATAAAGAGAGAAAGAGAGAGAGAGAGAGACTACAAGACTGGCACTTACAGTGCGTGAGCCGCGGTCGATGATTAAACAACCAGGCGAAGTCTGCGTAGTCGCTACCCTTTAGCTTCCTGGGCTGCGTCGTCGCCAAACAAACTAATATAATTCCACTGGATCACTAGCACAGCACCAGGATCACAAGCACGGGGCGATCAAAATATGGAGAGAACAAATAACAAGGTTTCTCACGACGGTTGAGATTAGTCACACGACGGTTGAATTTAATCTCTCGGCGGTTGAGATTAGTCTAAGTGCTCTCGCACTTACGAACCGAAAACTCTCTCTCTCTCTCTCTTTCCCTACTTTTACCTTTACGAAGGTCCGCGAAAATCGCCGAAAATCGTCAAACGTCGACCTGTAACATCTGTAAAGATTAATACACAGGCTAGACAGAGAGAGAGAATGTAACGAGCAATGTAATATAATCAAATAATACATTGATTCGTTACACTCCCCCCTTCCAGACGCTGGGTAGCCGAAGACGTACCAGCTCTGCATTTCTACTCTCTCTCTAGGCCAGAAGAAAAAATGAAATAGATAATTAACATAAATAATCTTTTATAAATAACTAAAGTAAAGCCTAATATGAGCTCTTCTCTCTTTATTGTAACAAGCGACTTGCGCAGTTCATCAGACATAATTCTGGAACAGGTTAGTAAATATCAGGCCATGTTTTATACGAATGACAGAATGAAAAAGATTATAAAAATTACAGATTCAGAGAACGGTACGCGTAAATACATCAATCGCTCGAAGGGAATTTTACGGTTTCCGCGACCGAGTGCGCCGTTCGATCGTTTCCACCGGGGATACGGGCCTGTTCTTCACCCCTTTCGGTCTTCCGCGCCTATTTTCCGTCGTCGAAGGATTCGCGTGTACATTAGCGTTCGCCTTCAATCGCTCGTTAGAAGGGGCACGATCAACCGCGGTCATACTAACAACTACCCGAGTTTTGCGCGGCCTACCTCGCTTACGCAGTGCGTTCGCGCTCACAGGATCATTATCGTTGGACTCGTCGTTAGCTCTTCGCTCTGCGTTTAATCCCTCGCTGTCCCTCGTCGCATCCTCTCGATTTAATTTACTCTCCTCAGTTACGTCTGTCTGGTCTTCATAATACGGTTTCAGGTCATTGATGTGGCATTTACCTGCTTCTTTTCCACCATTGCTGATGAGCTCTACCACGTTTGAGCCGAGTAACGCCGAAACAATAAAAGGTCCGATGTACTTCGGAGCTAGCTTAGCAGCTATGCCTTGAGCAGCGGACGAAAGTATACGATTCCGCTTAGAAACTTTTTGTCCCACGGCAAATTGTACATCGCGGCGTTTTGAATTATAATATTCGGCCTGACGGGCTTGTGCGCATGTCGCTCGTTCAGCAGCTTGAGCTTGCAGCTCTGGCAACGTTTGCATACGCTGTTGCCAATTTTGAACAGCTGCTGCGGCTTCGCTGTCGGCGACGGCTTGATCTTCTATTTTCCGCAAGCTTTTCGGCGGAACAGGGTTTCTTCCCATATTTAGGAAAGTAGGACTTGCGCCGGTAGAATCTTGCACGGCGGTATTGTACACAAACATGAGCTCAGAGATGTGAGCGTCCCATGTTTTATGATTCGCCTCGATAAACGAAGTAATCATCGTTTTTATCGTGCGATTAACGTGTTCTACAGGATTCGCCTGTACATGGTAAGGCGGAATCGTAGTATGAACCACGCCGTGTTCAGCTAAGAATTGCTCCATAGCAGCATTCTTAAACTCCGTGCCATTGTCGGAATGAAAAATATCAGGCACGCCGAAACGCAAAAAAACGCGTTCATTCAGCTCGCGCCGAATGGTATGCGAGTTCGCTTTCCGTATAGGGATACACTCTATCCAACGAGTGAATAAGTCCATGAATATTAAAAGATATTCAAATCCATGCGAAGAACGCGGAAACGGTCCCATGATATCACCTGCAACAATTTCCCATGGACGCGAAATAACACGTTTTCCCATGAAACCTGCAAGAGCCTGCTGTGACACTTTACATTGCTGGCAAATCGAGCGATTCCGCACAAATTCGGCGATATCTTTAAGCATCGCAGGCCAATAATAGTATCGCGCTATCCGCTGACACGTTTTGTTTCGGCCAAGATGTCCAGCAGTTGGCTCATCATGATTCTCCCAGAGAACTTGTTGACGTTTCTCCTGCGGTACCGCCAGTTTCCAAGCGTCTTCGTCTTCAAAATAGTCATCTATGGAAGGGTCAGGCTTATAATGATATAATCTACCTCCAAGCACCTTCCAGTCTTGGTATTTTTCCGGATTTCCGCTGACATTTGCAAGTTTTTGCGTATACCACTCATCTTGAGTGTCGTACGGCAAACTCACTGTAGCGATGTCGCAATCCGAGTCATTTTCAAATGCACGAGAGAGGGCATCAGGCACGACATTAAGAGATCCTTTGCGGTGCTCGATCTCATAATCATAGCTTTGGAGCTTAAGTGCCCAACGCGCTAAGCGTCTAGTAGGGTTACGCAAGTTGCACAGCCATTTTAAACTGCTATGGTCTGTTATAACCTTAAAGCGATAACCTTCTACATATGAGCGGAATTTTTCCACGGCCCATAATACAGCTAAGCACTCTCGTTCGGTAACCGAGTAGTTACGTTCCGCCGCGTTTAACGTACGACTGGCGAAACTAAGTACTCGCTCTTCTCCGTCGATGGTTTGCGTTAAAACCACTCCTAAGCCAGTGTCGCTAGCGTCAGTCTGAATCACGAACTGATGCTCGAAAGATGGCCGATGGAGGATAGGCGCAGATGCTATCAACGCTTTGATTTGTTCAAAAGCGAACTGTTGTTCCTCGCCCCACTCAAATTTAACATTTTTCTTTGTTAACTTGGTAAGCGGTTCCGCAAGCGTAGCAAAATCCTCTAGAAACTTTCTATACCATGAAGCCATGCCGAGGAAAGAGCGTAGCTTTTTGAGGTTAGTTGGCGCGGGATAATCCACGATCGGCGCTATCTTGTCCAGATCAGGGCGAAATCCATCGCGATTCACTAACACGCCGAGATACTTAACCTCGTTGCGGCAAAATTCGCTTTTCTCACGGTTTATCGTAAGTCCCGCGGCGGAAATCCGCTTTAGGACATGCTCAAGCCATTTGAGATGCTCTTCGAACGTCTCGGTGACTATAATGACGTCATCGAGATAAGAAAACGCGTACGGTTCAAGATCAGGACCTATCACCCTATCTATCAGCTGTTGAAACGTAGCGGCCCCCCCCCCCCCCCGCCACACCGTACGGCATCCGAATAAACTCATATAAGCCTAAGCCAGGCACCGTGAAAGCCGTCAGATGTTCCGATCCCTTTTTCATCGGAATCTGATGGTATGCGCTGCTTAAATCCAGCGTGCTTATGTAGCGTGCCCTTTGGAGTTTACGCAAAATAATCTCCATGTAGGGAAGCGGATAAGCGCAGGTCTTCGAGACGGAATTGAGCTTTCGGTAGTCGATGCAGAATCTATAGGTACCGTTAGATTTCCGCACCATGACTACTGGGCTCGACCACTCGCTCGTCGACGGGCGAATTATCCCCGCGTCAAGCATCTGTTGCACTTGAGCGTGCATCTCTTGCTCGATCTTCTGAGACACCGGATAATAGCGCTGTTTGATGGGACGCGAACCGCCCACATCAATTTCATGCTCAGCTAAGTTAGTACAACCTAGCTTTGCATTCGGAGCAGTCAAACGCTTTTCTAACAACTCATTGAGTTGTTTGCGTTGCGCTTCGTCAATATTTGCTAAGCCAACGGCAGCTAGCGAGCAGGCTTCACTAATGCCGATAGCAGATACTTCAAGCTGAATTGCGTCAGCCACGTTTTCAATCAGCAACTGATTTTCACGCGGCAACAAAACAGCGTTAAACGCACGAATAAAATCGGCACCGAGTATACAATCGGCGTCGAGATCGCTCATTACTAAAAGATCTAAGTAATGGCGTTCATTCGCTAAATCAAACGGCAGCTCTAAACGTCCAAGTATTGGAGCGCGTTGGCCGTTAGCGAGTCGTGCACCTGGTCCAATGTAAGGAGTTAACGGTTTTCCTATGGCTGATGCTATTTGCAAGCCTAAGGAATTAATAACCGTGCGAGCCGCCCCTGAATCGTACAAAGCGCGTACGCGGAATCCACCGATTCCGATCTGCAGCCACCAGCGAGTAGACTGTAGAGTTCCTTCCTCAACTGGCGTTCCAGCGCGAGAATCGCAAACACCTTTTTCCGCTGATTGTCTGTCAATTCCGACAGGCAAAAGCGAGGGCATTTTCTCCGTTTGCGCAATTACTGATGGAATTTCATCCACATCAGAGGTCTCACTAATAATTGGGGCGATAGGGACCTTATCTATTCGCCCCTTTTCTCGTTTCCCGAGCACTTAGGACAATCCGTCTTGATATACCCGGGCCAACCGCAGCGATAGCAGTACACACGCTCTTTGGGACCTGCTTTCTTATCGCGGTTGCGACTACGCGCGGATTTTCCATTAGTAATGGATGATTTATTTTTACCATCATCCTTCCTCTCGGTACTAGTCACGCCAGATGGCTTACCAGAAACATTCTTTGCTCCTTTCGGCACACCTGGTTTATGGAAATTACGCGCGGTTTGACCTTTCTTATTGGCGGAATTCGCAAACGAATTCGCATATTTACTAAATCTCTCATCTAGCATCTTCTCTAAGAGTTTGGCCAAATTTTCCATCGTAGGTTCTGCGATACTCGCTACTTTTACCGTAGCATCATCGTTAGCAGCTTTTCCGCCCTTCTTACCTCTGGTATCTGGCTGCTTATAAGCCACAGAAGGCAGAACGCTCTTTTCTGGCGGCGGAGGCGCGGGAAAATTCCGCTCTTCCTCGATAAGCTCTTCCGCCTGACGAGCTAGCTGCACAAGCCTATCGACGCTTGTAACTTTTTCTTTCGGAACTAACTTCCGAACAGACGGCAACATGTTAGCATACAACATGTCTAGCTGAAACTGCGTACTTGGAGGCGCATCCATTCTGCTAAATATGGTTAGCAAGCAGAAAATGTAATCACGAGCAGGCTCTTCTCTACCCTGCTTGCGTGCTTGAGCTTCCGCCATTAAGCGCTGCTGAAAGTTCTGCTCAACGCCATAACATCGTCGAGCAGCATTGCAAAAATCAGCCCAATTATTCCAATCTTTCCGCGATTGGCGATACCAATGTAGCGCTACGCCAGTTAACAACTCCGAGAAAGCATTCAGTAAATCCGCGTCGGAAATATGCGCTAACTTGCGACATTCTTCTACGCGCTGAATAAATTCCTCGATGCTTTCGCGTTTTTCGCCGGAAAACTTAATATTCCACTGGCGAACAGTGCGACCTACGTCATGTGACTGTGTAGGCGCTCTCGTCGACATATTCGATAAGAGTTGCGTAAGTTGATCACTCGTAACTACAGGCACATTTCCCCCCCTTCCAGACTCATGCCAATCCGCAGGAGCTGGCAGAGACGAAAACTGACGTATGTCGCTAGATGTGGGAGTCGGAAAACACGGAGCGTTTGCGTTCAAACGTGGATCCGAATTAATTTCCGATTGTGTGTGCATTGACGCTTGAGGTGCTTGCGGATACTCATCAGCTTGAAAGTAATTTAAATTAAACGTATCCTGAAAATTTACACTTTTGCGATTTTTCCGCTGCTTTTCCGCCGCAATTGACGTTTGCGTCGGAAGCTGCGTACTCGTCGCAAAATCCGCTAATTGCTGCCTTAGATAATTCAACTCCTTCTCTTGTTGAAAGGCAAGCGATTGCGTTCTACTCAACTCCAAGGCTAAACCCCTTGGAGCGTTGTAGACTACGCCATTAGCTAATGCACATAAAACGATATCATTATCTATTTTATCATTTTCTTTTGAAGAAAATACCGTTTTTGGTATTGCACCTCTTGATTGTAAATGCGTACTCGCTGCTTGCGTCGTCGAGTACGTAGTTGTATTAGCGGTCGTTATCATCGCGGTCGAAATGGTAGGAACTGGCCTTACCGGTATGGTTGTGTTAAGCGTTTTTATCGAAGTCAATTCAAAATTTGATTTAAAATTATTTTCGGCGGTGTTTTCTGCCGCGTTTTCCGCAAGGTTCCCCGCGATATTTCCCGCGTTAACCTCGCTATGCTGCGATTCCGCATCGGAATCGGCAAGTTGATCGTCGTTTGACTTCGAGCTGTTGGCAAGCGGAGAGAATCCGCTCTCATCCGCTCGATTAAGATTTTCAAATTGTCTGTGCGCAATCTGTACTTGCGCTTCTTCGCTAAATTTCGCATGTTTCAAAACGGTGCAGAGTCTTTGTTCACGACGAGTCCGCGAAACTAAATCATCGTCACTAGTTGACTGGACGAAATCCGCGGCTGTATAATCGCCGCGTAAACGCCTATATAACCTATCTACACGTACAAAGGGCGTACCGTCACGTGTCAATTCTAGCTGATCGAGGACGGAATCGAATTGATCAGCTGTTAAATTCAAAATCCATCCTTGGATCTCGACTCCGTATGTTTGATCGAAATCACTCTCATTCATGCACGCCATTTTGAATTATAAAAAAAAATTGAATAAAATTTAAATTTCAGGCCTTATTGGCAAAATAAATTCTCACAATTAAAAAAAATTTATCGAACAAATTACAAAATAATTGCAAATCGCTATCAAATTATATGCAAATTCGCTTAAATTTAACAAAAAAACAACTAATTTGTGAAAAAACAAAATATTACAAATCTGCAACTTGTTAAAATAAATTCTTTTTTAATTGTTTACAAAAGAAAAATAGAATTAAATTGAATTAGCGAATTTAATATACAAAGAAATTTGAAGAATTTAAAATAAATTGTTTAAAGATAATAATTATTTAAAAAAAAAAACAAAATTTTCAATTGCGAAGAAACGCTATAAAAATTATTGTAATAATTTATAATAACAATAAAAAAAAATTAAATTGATTAATTAATAAATTAATTTACTATATTTGCGCACACGCTTACATAAACATACATACATACATGTACGGCGATACGCTACAATACTTATATTTACCGCGTATATCACACAACACTTACACGCACGCACGCGAAATAGACTAAATCAACCTAAATTGCGATTATACAGTTTACGACAAATTATTTAAAAAACCAATAATTTTACTTTCCGCGGTGTCGCTAATAATTATTTAAATAAACAATTAAATAATAAAAGAGGCACGAAATAATTAATTAATTCGCAATACGCTAAAATTAAACGAAAAGAAAAATCGATTTAAAATTCAAATAATATAAGATTCAAAAGAATATTTGTGAATTGTATAGAAGTTACAATATTCGAATATTATTTGTAGCGTAAACACCGCGAATCACCGCGAAACGTAAACAATGCGCTCGCTCGCTCTGGAAATGCTCGAAATAAGATCTCTTAATTTAACACGCCGATTGACTGAATTAAAACTTTTAAATATTAGAAATTAAATTTTGAGACTATTAATTGTCAATCATAAGCGTATCGCTAATTACCATGCACGTTGGGCGCCATGTAACGGTTTTGCTATTTTTTAATAATAATAAATAAAATATTATAATATAAAGTTAATAATAACAATTAACTACCGTTAAAATAATAGTCTCATTTACACGATCGGCCGCTCAATAATAATACGACTATAATAAGCCGTATAGGCGGAGGCGGCGGTAATCTTCACTTAGCGAAACGCGAGGAAAAGGGTAAACAACTAAATAAGCAATAATGCAATATTCAATTAATAACAAAAATAAATTTATTCGGGAAAAAAGTAATACAGGCGCGTCGCAGCGCGCGAAACGCAGGTCGATGTATACGCAAAGTAAATAAAGAGAGAAAGAGAGAGAGAGAGACTACAAGACTGGCACTTACAGTGCGTGAGCCGCGGTCGATGATTAAACAACCAGGCGAAGTCTGCGTAGTCGCTACCCTTTAGCTTCCTGGGCTGCGTCGTCGCCAAACAAACTAATATAATTCCACTGGATCACCAGCACAGCACCAGGATCACAAGCACGGGGCGATCAAAATATGGAGAGAACAAATAACAAGGTTTCTCACGACGGTTGAGATTAGTCACACAACGGTTGAATTTAATCTCTCGGTGGTTGAGATTAGTCTAAGTGCTCTCGCACTTACGAACCGAAAACTCTCTCTCTCTCTTTCCCTACTTTTACCTTTACGAAGGTCCGCGAAAATCGCCGAAAATCGTCGAACGTCGACCTGTAATTTATATTGTATTTATATGTATATTTTTTTTATATGTTTTTATATGTACCAAATATACAAAATTGCATCAACAAAAAGTCAAAATGTAACATATTAAATACTTAAAAACACTTTTTTCCACCGTGGTAATTGAATTAATTTTGAAACAAAACATGCAGCATTGTTTAGCATTTTCTGTTTTTTTTCTACTTTTAAAAAAAACGTCCTTTTGTAATGCATAAAAGTATTAGCTTTATTTGTTTTAATATATTATAAAATATTAAGATGAAAAAGATTACTAGAATATACTTTTAGAATACTTATTATTAAGCGAAATATATAGTCATATATTTAATTTTGCTTACTGCAAATATTAAAATATTTCAAAAAGAATACTTTTTTATTTCTTTTTGATACCACAACCATGAATAAAAATTTAACAAGCTTGCTAAAAGAATACTTTTTTATTTCTTTTTGGTTACTAAATAATTTACACAAATTATCAAAAGCTTTTAAAAAGAATGCTTTTCACATACTATTTCATTACTTTCAATGAACTTATTAAATTCTTTGATAAATTAAAATTTGGCTGTGGAAAAAATAAAATAGTAGAAAAGAATACTTTTTTATTACTTTTCAGATGCTTTAAATATTAATTTAAAGCGGACATTCGAGAACTCTTAAAGAACAAATATGTGCTTATTGGGGTTTCTATGATATATTCTTATAATTCCACTGCAGGCATATGCATAAAACAGAAGAAACATATACGTTAACGAAAATATAATGCACCCGCAAAGGGAATAACGAACGTGCAAGAAATTGTTTTGCTATACGCAAGTATATATTGTGACATTGTAGTTATACTACATGTCACTTAGAAATAAAATAGCGAGACAAGGTATAGTATAGCACCTGTCAAGCTTACTATGCGAAGTAAGCGTGCTATACATACCAATCAGTGCGTAGTAAGCAGGAGAACCCGAAGCAAAGGAGATGCGACTCCTGACTGCGCACAATTGCACACACACACACACTGCTCCGTTGATCCAGCATCCTAATGCCTTCTCCAGCACCAGGAATGACCCGTACCATATTCCCAGGTCCCATCCAGCCTTGAATGCCCTCTCCAGCTGTCCGGACACTCCGAGCCGAAGATCCCGTATTGACAATATACGGCACCTGCAATGAAGAAACTCGAGAGGCTCGATTTAGCTTAAAATCGAGGTAAAAAGGAACGATTTAAAAGCTTACCTCGCAGATAGTATTCTCAGCAGGGCCGCAGTTACTCAATCGCCATCCGGCACCACTAAGTCAACGTCGTTGACGACGTCTCCGTCGAGGTAGCGAAACCATGGCCCGAGCGGCCTGTACGAACCGAGCCGAGCGCGCACGACTCGAGACGCGAGAGTAGGCGCGCCTGCGCAATACGCAGAGGAGAAACTCTCTCGCTTCGTGCGTGCCGATAATCGACAGACTGCGACCGACCACCGATCGTGCGACCCGAAATACCGCAATTTCATAAACCACGTATGTGTCCGAGGGACCCAGGAGACGAGCGTCCAGGTGAGCCGTGCTCCTTCCTCCCAAATCCAGCTTCCTTTAAGTGTGTGTGCGCGACGCGTGGTTAGGTGCGGGACGGCCCGCAATCGCGCGAACGCGAGCGACCGCGGCCAACGTGACTGGCAACTTTGAACGGCAAAGCCGCTGCTTTGCCGTGTAATACTTAAAAGCACAGTAAGTGCATTAAACCTGCAATCTCTTTTAACGAAGTTGTTTGATTTTTGTGTTTTAACCGTGACTCCACCCTAATCCCCAGTGGACACGTCACATGGCGACCGTGACTTTTTGATCCGAAAAAAATTGTGATCGTGGACTTCGGGATTTCCATGAGTATTAATCCGCCATATTGCGCACACACAGAGGAAGCGTCGAAAGTGGTTTTGGACGGCCATTTTAATTTCGACCACGTGTAACCAGATTTTGATTTTTTGTAATAAATTCAAGTTTGGTTAATAGAAATTGTTGTTATTAGTGAATTATCTGCAAAATTCGGTGAGTCTATTCCATATTATTTGGTTTGAAATTTTTTTCTGCATATTGTTCTTTTTTGCATATAACAGCAATAATTTTATTTTCCCCTTTAAAAATATAAATTTTACAATTAGTTTATTCCCTTCTAGCTCCAAAATATTTGATTTTGTTTAAAGGCTTTTTGAAGTTTGTGAAATTAAATTATATTAAAAGTTATATGAGTAAGAGAATTTTGGAGTACGAATAAGTACTTAGTAAATTTTCATTTCAAGCTACGTTCTCAACTTAGAAAAAGAAAAGTAAGGAAAATGTTTTTTTTTTAAATTTATATTAATTAATTATTGTTAAATATTAGCAGTGAAAGTTAATATTGTACCCAGTAGTAATAAATTCAAGAGACAAATAGCAAATATCGCAGTTACTTGATTTACTCAACAAGTAATTTTTGTGAAAATTTTTGTTTGCAATTAAATTGAGTTTTTTTTATATAAATAAGCATTCTTTGAGTTAATTAGAACCTATAGCCACCAAAATTATATTCAATTTAATTTATTTTTGAACAAAATTCGACCCTTCAAATATTGAGAACGATAGCCAACCAAGTGTATATACAGTTATACAGTGTTAAGATAGTAATATTTAATTGCTGTACGCTTATTAATTTTGAAATTGCATTAACAAGTAACATTACACTATTTATTTGCATTGTATATATATCTTTTTAAGAGTCGTAACCCATCTAGCACCATTGTAACCTAATCCAGTACCATATATACCCATATATACCCAATACGCTTAAATATTTCAAGCTTGGCTTGTAAATCATTTAATTATACGCTTGCCTTTCACTCAAGTTAGTTGTTGTGAATTCTTGCGTAGGTATTTAATTAGTTTTTGTTGATAAATTTTGTCATAACGGTATCGACAAAAATAATTTAACAATTTTTTTTTTGCTTTGGCTTTTTGTGCGCTTAAATCAACAATACTGACTTGTTAGTGTGTTATATAATTTTAATTGCTTAATAACTAAAATTAAGTTTTGTTATCATTTTTATTGGCTTGCTCATAAACTGGTTTGCTTAAAATTAAAGCAATTTGATAATTTTATGCTTGCATAATTTTAATTAATTATTAAGTCAAAATTTTGTTTTTTTTTTTAAGAAATTAAGCTACAATTGAGCTGTTTAGAAATAAATTTAATTTTTTTGTGATTAACTACAAGTTGTATTGAGCTGCACTTAGTGTTAAAATTTTTTTTTGACGAAATAGCGTGAATTAATTTACGTGTCTTAAGAAATCCTCAAAATGTCAGAACTAAATGGTAGTTTGACTCTGCATACGTTGGCAGAGGAGGATTATACTAGGTTATCGTTGGAAGAGGGCATCCAGCGGATACGGCAAAATGTTTTTCATTGTAGTAACCAAGAAATACTACAATATGCCGATCTAAAAAATTTAAACGCCACAGATTCCATGTATAATATAAGAAATCGAGTTGAAAGATATGAAACACGGAAATGTTTCGGGTTAGCGGCGGCATATTGGGATCCTGAAGTAGACGAGGCGAATTTCGTTCCATTGGATATACCCGGTAATAGAAATTTGAATTTAACCTCGGAAGGGGAAAACTACTTAGCTGGCACATGGAGGAATCCGTCCATCATGAGGCCAGTAAGTAGGGGAATTACAGCGGGAAATCCTACGGTATCAAGGGATAACATGGAAGTGCACAGTGGTGCTTACCCACGTATTCATGGGCAATTGCCGACAGGTCAAACATTGGGACCATATGCAGATCCGTTAACTTTCAGCAATTCGCGGAATTCGACAGCACTGATTGGCGGAGAAAATGTGGTAACGACAAATGCTAATGTTAGATTACATTTGAACTTCTCATTGCCCACTTCAACGTCAGAACCCCTCCAGCACCCAGATAATAATTATAATTTACATAGTAATAGTATTAATCTCCCATGCGCGCAATCCACCCAACATCCAGCACACGGAAATGTGATAGAACATAGACAAAATGAACAAAACGCGGCAGATCAGGTTCAATTTAGATTTCAAGATAGACAATTTTTAAGTGCGAGTTTTAATTCGGGAAATGCAGGCGGATATGATCAAACATCGTATTTGCAAATTAGACAGTTTGTGGCAACTAACACAAACACAGACAACATGAGATCACCACCAACCCCGAGGCCGAGAAATCCAAATACAATCAATCTTCCGCGAAATGTTCAAAGCCATGAATCACATGTTCCACAGATAACGGAGGAAGATCTGGAGAATAGAACATTTCCAATCTACACTCAGGCGGGTAATAGGACACAAGGAGTAAGATTTAGTGATGAATTCACGAGAAATTGTGAAAGACCAATACCTGCAACGAGTAGTTCGAACGAAACGAGGTACCGAATAGGAAATGAACGACAGTATTACGATCAGCGTGAACCGATCCAGCAGCCTTCTTACACCCAAAACAATTCCTTCCAGCAACAGGAAAATCCTAGAACCGTCCAGCAATTCCCACGAAATTATACTGGTTCATCTAATCCTAACCTCGAACGATAGCCTCCAGTTATGCCACAATCCCAATATAATATTCCTCCAGCACCATCACAAAATAATTTTAGACAATATCCCTACAATTATTCCCAACCCTACCCCCAGTCAAGCACCAGGCGAGAAGGATCACTTTTGGATAATTCGACCTTCCAAAGAGAAAAGCGTGTCAGCGAAATTCTAAAACAATGGCATATTGAATTTAAAGGTGATAAAAGAAACGATCCAGAGTCATTGCTAGTAAATTTGACGGAATGTGCACGTTCATACCAATTGACTATGGATGACATCACTAGGTCATTGCCAGTAGTACTGGATGAAGATGTCTGGTGTTGGTTTCGCAGAGAACATCGCAATTGGTTGATATTGGAAGACTTTCAACAAGCATTTAAACTCCAATATTGTAAAGAAGACTTACAATATCAAGTAAGAAAAAAGATAATGGTAAGAACGCAGGGACCGCAAGAAGATATTTCGACATATCTTTCGAAATTCCGCAACTTATTGGATCAGTTGAAGCCTCCAATGCCCCTTGGCGAACAATTAGCGATCACATACGATAATCTACATCCAGATTATAGGCGAAGAATCGACAAAGACCAATTTTCATCGTTTTTGGAATTGCAGTTGCTAAGAAAGAAGGAAGAAGCACGCAAACGCCAAGACACACTCTACCGTCCTCCGCCAATAGAAGACGACGAGCAACTCTTCAACTCCGCGTACGTACCAGTAAAAGTAAAAAAGTCTGGTAAAACTGCTGCAATCACTGGGAATGCCAGAGATGCAGGCACTACGCACGAAGAGGCACCTGCTGCCGCCTTACAGCAACCTCCAGCACCCTCAAACCCCCCGTCGTATAACCCCAAAGGAAATAATAGAAAATCTTACAATAAAAAGCGAAACGGAACAAATCAAAATGGAAAAGGGCCAAATGAAAAGAACAAACAGGCCCCAGCTGGAAATAGTAATAATGGAGAACAGAAAACCGGGACAGATAGCCCCACTACTGAAAATAATGGCAAAACAAGGAATAAGGAAACAGACACTTGCCACACATGCGGCATCACAGGTCATTGGTCCTATGATTTCCCAGACAATTCTTGCAGAGGGTGTGGTAGGAAAAACACACTGAAGCGGAATTGTCCCGCATGTAAAGTTCCTAGACCGGCGGGAAACGACTCGCGGAGGAACCAGTAGGAGTCGATGTGTCCTCCTTGGTAGAAAACGTTATAGTAGACTCCAAAACTACCAAATTTCCAGCAAATCCAAATAAGAGAAAGAAAACAGGTTCCATGAATCCAAAAAGATTAAAAATTTCCTCTCCAGCACAAATTATGAATACCGGAAAAGCCCATCCAGCACCATACAAAAAACAAGAAAATTCCCATCCAGCACCCAAAAAGAAAAGGAAAAATTCCTCTCTAGCACCCTCCACAACCCAAGAAAATTCCCATCCAGCACCCAAAAAGAAAAGGAAAAATTCCTCTCCAGCACCAGCGGTAAAAATAGTTAAACTGTCGGATGAATCGGGAGATAAGTCGAATAACAGCGTAGTAGAAAATATGTTTTCAACCGCTGTCTTATCACCAGATTCACTCATCCAAAGGCATCCGTTAGGTAAGCTTGAGCCTAGGTTGTTTTTCTCGATAGAACTAAACGGAAGAAAGATGATAGGACTTTTAGACGCCGGATCTGTTTATTCCTATATAGGAAAAGGGTTAGGAAAACAGTTTAGCGGGAAATTTAAACCTTGCAAGGGCGCCGTAAGCGTAGCCAATGGGATATCAGTTCCTGTGGAAGGAAAATTAGACGTAACGGTTAGTATCGATGGAATTGAGAAAACCTTACCTTTCCGAGTAGCAGGCGAACTGCAGTACGAGTGTACCTTGGGAATTGATTTCAAACGGTTATTTGAACTCAAGATAGACTTCGGAAATGACACATGGTGGACACCAGCAGGGGAAGTTCATCAGTTTTATCCCTATGGGCAAGATCCCAGCTACCTTCCAGCACTAGCTAGTATAGATGGCCTTCGTCAAGCGTCAGAAGAAGAGGAAAAAGAAATAAAAAATGTCCTAGACAGTCTTATCCCGAAAACCCCGAAAACACTTGGTGCGACAACTTTGGCTTACCACAAAATAGATGTCCAGGGTCACGAGCCTATAAGACAAAGGATGAGGAAGTACTCAGCAAAGATGTTGAAAGCAGGGCAAGAAGAGGTAGACCGTATGTTAAAAGAAGACATAATAGAACCATCAGAGAGTTCTTGGTGTAGTTGCCCAGTAATAGTCTCAAAAGCTGATGGCAAATACCGATTTTGTATTGACTATCGGCAGGTCAATAAAGTAACAAAAAGATTTGCTTATCCATTGAAAAATATGGATGACATACTAGATAAGTTAAGAGGAGCAAAGTATATCTCAAAATTAGATTTGTCGCAAGCTTATCATCAGATTTTACTGAAAGAAGGCAGTAAAGAAATAACTGCATTTGGCATACCGGGACGAGGCCTACACCACTTCAAGAGAATGCCCTACGGCTTAACAAACGCTCCAGCTACTTTCTAGAAGATCATGGAAAAACTAATCAAACCAGATTGGGAACCACATGTTTTCGTGTACTTAGACGATATAATTATTGTGACCCAAACGTTCAAAGATCATGTTTTCTGGTTAAGTAAAGTACTGAAGGCGTTAAAAGAAGTGAATTTACAACTTAATCGAAATAAGTCAGAATTTTGCTGTGCCGAAGTAAAATATCTTGGTTATGTTGTAAATGAACTTGGTCTGTGTACTGATCCCGACAAAACTAAACCCGTAAACGAATATCCAGCACCCAAAAACCTCAAGCAACTCCGCAGATTCCTAGGGATGATCGGATGGTATTCCCGGTTTATTCCGAATCTATCCGAAATAAAAAACCCCCTTACTCAGTTAACTAGAAAAGGTGTTCGTTGGCACTGGGATGCAGAGCAACAAACAGCCTTTGAAAAACTGAAAATATCCCTTACTCAAGCACCCATTCTAGCACGACCCAATCTCACATTACCCTTTACGTTGCAGACGGACGCAAGCAATTACGCGATAGCAGGTGTGCTTACGCAAGTAATTGATGGGGAGGAACATCCAATCTACTATGTGAGTAGAACAATGACCAAAGCAGAACGCAATTACACTGTAACTGAAAAAGAGTGTTTAGCAGTTCTGTGGTCAGCAGATAGGCTTAAAGGGTATCTTCAAGGAGAACAGTTTACCGTAATAACAGACCATTTCAGTCTTTTATGGTTAAATAATCTCAAAGACCCTGCAGGCCGACTGTCACGATGGAATACAGCGCTAAAAAATTACGATATCAAATTTGTACATCGTAAAGGTGCTTTGCATCAAGTTCCGGACGCTTTATCAAGAGCGTGGGAAGAGTCAGAAGTAGCAGCTGTAGTTCCGACTCACATAGATGATCCATGGTACATACGAAAAATGGAGAACGTACGGAAATTTCCAGCTAAGTATCCCGATTTTAAAATCGAGAGTGGTTTTCTTTACGCTCATCGTCCAAACCCATTAGTCGATCCATTGTTCCCTGATTTGGATGCGTGGAAATTAGTTCTTCCAGCATCAAATAGACCCCAAGCTCTTTTCGAAGACCATAATACTCCTCAATCAGGACATTTAGGCATAGAAAAAACTTACGCACGTCTTGCGACTTATTATTATTGGCCAGGTTATTTTTACGATACCTCTTGTTATGTCCGATCGTGTCATGAATGTCAAATCCACAAAAGTTGCCAATTGCCCCCGGCAGGGCTAATGGGCGAAAGAAATATCGAGGGACCATGGAAAGTTGTGGCTGCCGATATTATGGGCCCGAAGCCAAAATCTAAACGAGGTTTCAGATACGTAATTGTTTTTGAAGATTTATTCACTCGTTACGTAGAAATTCAGCCACTTAGGAAGGCAGACGCTAAAAGTGTATGGCAAGCTTTTGAGGATTTGATCATAAACCGATGGGGATGCCCTAAGTTTTTGTTGACAGATAATGGGACTGAATTTGCCAATAAATTAATGTCTGAACGCTTAGATGCTTACGGTATTAAGCAAACTACCACACCGCCTTATAGACCCCAAGCGAATCCGGTAGAGCGAGTAAACCGTAATTTAAAGCCTATGATTAACAGCTTTTTAGCTGAAGATCATAAAGAGTGGGATCTGCATTTAAAGGAATTTTGTTTTGCTTTAAATACAACGATTCACTCGTCGCTTAAAACAACACCAGCGTTTATGAATTTGGGTAGAAATCCGGAACCATCCATCCTAATCCGAAAGCACCTCGAAAATCCCATTCCTATCCTTCCTGAAGACTCAGAAAAGTGGTCAGATCGTATGAAGAGACTTCCAGCTCTTCACGATTTAGTTAAACATCATATGGATAAAGCCACTGCTAGGCAAGCCAAATATTATAACAGGAATAGAAGGGATATTACTTACCAGATAGGAGATAAAATAGTTAGATTAAATCGTGTCCAATCTTCTGCAGAAGGAAATTTTGCAGCCAAACAGGCTCCGAAATTTGTAGGTCCAGCAACAGTAGTCGAAATTAAATCCCCTACTGTTTATATCGTAGAAGAAGACGATACAAAGAAAAGAACTGAAATATCCATAGAGGATATTAAGCGATACATTCCGCCCCGAAAGGTAAATATCAATCCCATTTCTATTCCAGATGTTACAACGGCGAAGCAGCCTACGAGGAAGGGGAGGAAGAGGCGGAACGTCGGCAGTTCGACGACCTCTGATGGGCGAGGCGCCGATCTACCCACCTCCCCAAAACGTAGCAGCGCTACCGACTCCAGCAACACCTCCAGCACCACCGTCCCCGGTGCCTCAACAGACGCTTCCGAAGAGGGAGAAGAGTCCGGAGGGGTATCGGTACCGGGGTTACGTGCCGTACCGGGCGGAGGTGACGGAGACGCCGAGCCACTACGGCGAAAGCGTCCCGCGGCACAGGCCCCCGCAACCACGGGGAAGAGGAAGGAGCCAGACGAGGGAGCCGGTGGCGAGAGACCTCCAAGGCGCCGAGGTCGGCCACGGAAAGCCGCCTGCGCAATGCGAGCGACCGCAGGTCCCGGTGAACCCACCGCCTCCTCCAGCACCAGTCCCTCAACCCCAACCCCATCCAGCACCACAGCCCCCTCCAGCACCATCTCACCAACCCCATCCAGCACCATCTCACCAACCCCATCCAGCACCAACTTCCCAGTCCCATTCCCATCTAGCACCATTCCCTGTGACCCGTCCCCAACCCCTTGCGCCGCAATCTTCCGACCCCCTTTCCGCATTCCCCAGACCCATTACCCAAGTGTACCACGACCCCTCCCAAGACCATGCAATGCGCATCGTCCATTTTGTCCCTATCCCTATCCCGTATACCCCTTCCCTTACCCTTTCCGGATTGCCCCCACCCCTATTAGCCCCTATCCAAAACGCCCCTCCAGCACCCCGTCAAACCACCCCGCCTCCCGAAGAACGCCGTACGGGACCGGTTTCCCCAGCTATCCCATCCCTCTTGTCCCTGAAAATTTCCCCACCACCCCAATTACCCTCACCATCCAGCACCAGATCCCTAACACCCCCCGACGATCCCAGCGAACCTGGATGCTCCGGCCCAAACCTGGCCGTGTCCAGCACCCTGGCCCCACGTCCAACGGCGTACAGTGGCCGTAGAAGGCAGGGATGCTGGAACTGTGGAAGCAGGAACCACAGCTGGCAGAGGTGTCCGGAGGCAAGGACAAGTTTTGCCGCGGATGTGGCAGGACCGGGACGACCATCGAGGCCTGCCGGAGTGCCAGGAGAATGGGTACAGCCCTGAGGATTCACCCCAAATAGGGGATGTAAATTTTTTTTTAAGTTATTAAATAGAAAACTTTTGAAATGTGACTTGTATTTTACTCCCTTCAGACCCACACCATTCCCAAAAATAGAAAATATACACACAATGTAGTTAATACGATAATTAATTATTTGGAATTACATACAAACATTTCTATTCAGAGTTACCAACGGCGAAAGGACTACAGAAGGGGAATTAGAAGCGGAACCGCAGTCGACGAACTGCTGATGGGCGAGGCGCCGATTACCACCTCCCAACACGTAGCAGCGCTACCGAACTCCAGCAAAACCTCCAGCACAACCGTGCCCCGGGGCCATCAACAGAACGCTTCCTAAGGAGGGAGAAGAGCTCCGGAATGGGTCTCGGTACCGGGGTTACGGTGCCGTACCGGGCGGAGGTGACGGAGACGCCGAGCCACTACGGCGAAAAGCGTCCCCGCGGCACAGGCCCCCGCAACCACGGGGAAGAGGAAGGAGCCAGACGAGGGAGCCGGTGGCGAGAGACCTCCAAGGCGCCGAGGTCGGCCACGGAAAGCCGCCTGCGCAATGCGAGCGACCGCAGGTCCCGGTGAACCCACCGCCTCCTCCAGCACCAGTCCCTCAACCCCAACCCCATCCAGCACCACAGCCCCCTCCAGCACCATCTCACCAACCCCATCCAGCACCATCTCACCAACCCCATCCAGCACCAACTTCCCAGTCCCATTCCCATCTAGCACCATTCCCTGTGACCCGTCCCCAACCCCTTGCGCCGCAATCTTCCGACCCCCTTTCCGCATTCCCCAGACCCATTACCCAAGTGTACCACGACCCCTCCCAAGACCATGCAATGCGCATCGTCCATTTTGTCCCTATCCCTATCCCGTATACCCCTTCCCTTACCCTTTCCGGATTGCCCCCACCCCTATTAGCCCCTATCCAAAACGCCCCTCCAGCACCCCGTCAAACCACCCCGCCTCCCGAAGAACGCCGTACGGGACCGGTTTCCCCAGCTATCCCATCCCTCTTGTCCCTGAAAATTTCCCCACCACCCCAATTACCCTCACCATCCAGCACCAGATCCCTAACACCCCCCAGACGATCCCAGCGAACCTGGACGCTCCCGGCCCAAAATCTCGCCGTGTCCAGCACCCTGGCCCCACGTCCAACGGCGTACAGTGGCCGTAGAAGGCAGGGATGCTGGAACTGTGGAAGCAGGAACCACAGCTGGCAGAGGTGTCCGGAGGCAAGGACCAAGTTTTGCCGCGGATGTGGCAGGACCGGGACGACCATCGAGGCCTGTCCGGAGTGCCAGGAAGAATGGGTACAAGCCCTGAGGATTCACCCCAAATAGGGGAATGTAAAAATTTTTTTTTAAGTTTATTAAATTAGTAAAACTTTTGAAATGTGACTTGTATTTTACTCCCTTTAGACCCACACCATTCCCAAAAATAGAAAAATATACACACAATGTTAGTTAATACGATAATTAATTATTTCGAATTACATACAAACTTCACAAAGTATAATGAATTAATTTTTAATTATTAAAGAATGAATTAATAAAGAAAACCAAATAATGTGTTTGATTCACTATTAGTTATTTATAATAGTTTCATTATTATAGCTAAATTCATGTCATTATTTAATCTCGATGTAAAGCCACTTTCGACGGAGGAAAGCAACTCACCAGGTTAGTAATGAATGAAAGTTTTCTATTCTAATACATTTTTTTTTTGGAATGATTGTTTCATGTTAGTTTGGGTTATGAATGTCGCGAATTTCGGAATTGGTCGGAAAGCGAGCGTGATAAGAGTTTGTAAGCCAGTCACACGTAATTCGAATCGAATAAAGTAATTTAGTTATCGGAAAAGTAATAATTACACACTCAGCGTGTTACACGGTTACACAGATTAACTCTAAAGAAAAGCTGTTCCAGATTCCAGTGTTCCAGAATTCAAGAAACACATTACACTTATTAATTGAAAAATTTGTTTCTTTTTGTTGTTCTTTTGAAATTTTATAGTAATATATGCGAAGGAAAAGTTAATTTATTTTACGACACAAACAACACAGACAGTTACACTTTACACCGCTGTAGATAGCACCGGCTATCTTAGGTTAAGTTTTTACGTACTAGGATCATTTAGAATCGTCTTGATAACTAGTATTGTATTCATACTTCTGTGTGCATTGTGCATCCCCTTGCGTATTCTAAATCGAAGTAAGGTATAACTTCGGTTTGGGAGGGGGGAGTTGTGACATTGTAGTTATACTACATGTCACTTTGAAATAAAATAGCGAGACAAGGTATAGTATAGCACCTGTCAAGCTTACTATGCGAAGTAAGCGTGCTATACATACCGATCAGTGCGTAGTAAGCAGGAGAACCCGAAGCAAAGGAGATGCGACTCCTGACTGCGCACAATTGCACACACACACACACTGCTCCGTTGATCCAGCATCCTAATGCCTTCTCCAGCACCAGGAATGACCCGTACCATATTCCCAGGTCCCATCCAGCCTTGAATGCCCTCTCCAGCTGTCCGGACACTCCGCGCCGAAGATCCCGTATTGACAATATACGGCACCTGCAATGAAGAAACTCGAGAGGCTCGATTTAGCTTAAAATCGAGGTAAAAAGGAACGATTTAAAAGCTTACCTCGCAGATAGTATTCTCAGCAGGGCCGCAGTTACTCAATCGCCATCCGGCACCACTAAGTCAACGTCGTCGACGACGTCTCCGTCGAGGCAGCGAAACCATGGCCCGAGCGGCCTGTACGAACCAAGCCGAGCGCGCACGACTCGAGACGCGAGAGTAGGCGCGCCTGCGCAATACGCAGAGGAGAAACTCTCTCGCTTCGTGCGTGCCGATAATCGACAGACTGCGACCGACCACCGATCGTGCGACCCGAAGTACCGCAATTTCATAAACCACGTGTGTGTCCGAGGGACCCAGGAGACGAGCGTCCAGGTGAGCCGTGCTCCTTCCTCCCAAATCCAGCTTCCTTTAAGTGTGTGTGCGCGACGCGTGGTTAGGTGCGGGACGGCCCGCAATCGCGCGAACGCGAGCGACCGCGGCCAACGTGACTGGCAACTTTGAACGGCAAAGCCGCTGCTTTGCCGTGTAATACTTAAAAGCACAGTAAGTGCATTAAACCTGCAATCTCTTTTAACTAAGTTGTTTGATTTTTGTGTTTTAACCGTGACTCCACCCTAATCCCCAGTGGACACGTCACAATATGTAAGACTTCCCAGTGACTCCAGTATAGTCGATATAAATTAATAATTGTTTAAACATGGTGTAATTCAATTTAACTTCAGTGATTAAAAATAAATAGTACAATATTATTATATTACTCGAGTAACTGAGAACTCCATTCAGATTATACGCAAGCTATCATATGTGATGAATAATTGTTATCAATTGCTTTGTTTATTTGTCAGAAAGTCTCTTGAGTGCATATATTCTCATGTAGTAAAATAGAAACTTTACATATATAAGATAGCTTGCGTATAATCTCAATAGACTTCCCAGGGACTCCAGTATAGTGGATATAAATTAATGATTGTTTAAACATGGTGAAATTGAATTTAACTTAAGTGATTGGAATTAAATAGTACAATATTAACTCGTGTCCATTCGGCTTATATTAGTTTATACTTTTCAATAGAGCAATATTTCCACTTTTTTCTTTCTTTAAAGGACATTTTTTACTTTTTATCCTATTGTAAAGTGTAATTTTTATATTTTGCACTGTTTAAAGTGTAATTGTAGTTGTTTAGTCGTTTAGTAGGTGTAGTTTTGAGATTTTTAATGTTACTTAAAGAGTAGTAAAGTCAACAAATTACTCATTTAAGGTTCAGTTTTTACTCTTTGGGGTTAAGATTGTGTGATAACACTTTTTTAATTTGACTGAATTTTCCTGAACGAAATGTCAGACCCAAATTACACGAATTTACGTCTTTCAACATAAATATTATAAATAATATATTAAATTAAAAATTTTAAAAATTTCATACAGGTAGCTTAAAATAAAGCAAGGGCAATAGCGTGTTGATTTTTTAAGAAATCATAATTTTTGTAATAATAATTGAGTATACAATTTTTAGACGCTAATTATTAGTAAATAAGTTATAAACTGTCAACGCAAACATTGAAATTTTAAATAATCAATTTAAAAATCTAAAAAATTTTGGGTATATTGCTAAAACATTCAGACTAAGACGAATTGATTGCTAAGACATTTTTAAGTTTTAATAATCACAAAATATAAATTAAAAATAGATGGATTTTCTTAAACAATAGATAAAGTAAAAAAATTTTTTGAATAGTTTATAAGAATAATACGAAAAAAATATCTCACTTTTGCGCTGAAGCGTACAAATTTTTTAGCGATTTTACAATGCATTGGTTTTTGTTAATGGCATTGAAAAAATTTTGCTTCCGCATACTCCAATGTAGAATTTTGTGCTCTTTCAGAATCCCTGGTCAAATATTTGGCCAGATTTAAAGGAGAAATGACAAAACCAATTTAAATACTACAAAAAGCACCAACATTAATTAAAAAGAAACTTTTACTCCATTTTTTTCAGAATGTTATTGCAAATATAATCTATGCTCAAAATATGAAAAAAGGTGAAGAGAATAGTTGTATTTTTTGCATAATACACGTTTTTTCAAATTATTGTTAATTTATCGCATAAGTAACCTTGAATCATCAAAATAACTTATATATTATTATAACTTCTTTGATAAACATAAATGTCTTACCATATAGTTTATGCATTGCGGGATCTATATGGCCATCGTAAACGTATCAAAAAAGTAACGAATTGTAAATTTTCGTACATTTCAGGCGTTATTTGCAGATTATAAGGTAGATAAAAAATTATGTTCACTAAAAAATTACTGGCTTAAAGTGCAACTAATCTCTTCGCTTTTCTTCACATTTTGACTGTACATTATAACCATACACAGTTAAATCCTTCTTGGCTATACTAGATACTAGAATCCTACAAATAATATGTAAATTCTACGAAACATGCAAAATTAAAGTATAATAGACAAATCAAAAACACCTTTCAAAAAGGTGTCAAAACCCGCAAGTATATGTGTTATTCTAATCAAACTTTGAAAATTGTTATCTGATAAATAAAATTGTTATCTGTCTGATAAATTTTAAAGTATAAGATAAAAATATCTTTGATTCTAATTCACATATTTTCTCTACTTATTTATATTTTTATTACACCTTCTCTATATCTAACTTATATTCCATAATATTTTTCTGCAATTGAAAGTATTCAATTCGAAAACACCTTCCAAGAAGGTGTCAAAACCCGCAAGAATTGTGCTATTCTAATCAAACTTTGAAAATTGTTATCTGATAAATAAATTCTGCAATTCAATCTGACATTGTTATCTGATAAATAAATAATTTTAATTTCTAACTACCTTATTTTATCTATTTCTTTGAATTTTAATTAAACATTTTTTTTAAATATTACGAAAATTTCGTATAAAAAATTTCTGCTATTGAAAGAATTGAAATCAAACTGAAATCGACAAGTATTTTGAATCGTACCATAAATTTATATTTTAAATAAACATTTACTCAAACTTCATAAAAAGTTTCTGCAATTGTAAGCACTGAAATCAAACTGTAAACGACAAGTATTTTGAACCATGCAAAAATTTCTACCAATCTGAATACAGATTTTTTTATATGAAAAGTATCTTACACTATTATTTTTCATTTCTGGCCCTCACATGTTTTACAGTAATAAATAAATAATATTCTAATGATATTAATTTGTGCAAAATTAATTTCTGCAATACTAATAAAATGGACATTTCTTTTTTATTCTTTTAAATAATAAAATAATACTTGCACCACCGTTAGTTAAACGCTTCAGTCTGGCGGCGGAAAAAACGGAGGCGGTGCTCATCTCTCGCACAAAAAAGGAGAGGACCGCCACCTTCACGGTAGGTAAAGAACGGATACGGTCGGTGAAAACCTTGAAGTATTTAGGGGTCACACTAGACGCGCGGCTGTCGTTCAAACACCATCTCGCGAACGCAGGCTCAAAGGCGGCAAGGGTGGCCCGTGCGCTGGCGGGCATCATGCCCAACATCGGGGGACCCCAGCAACCGCGAAGGTCTCTCCTTGCCTCGGTGGTGAGCTTCGTAATTTTATACGGAGCTCCTATCTGGGCTGATGCCCTGAACAGGCACAAGAGCTTTGGTGCTCCGTGTCAGAGAGCCTGCAGGATAGCTGCGCTAAGGGTGGCCCGGGCGTACCGAACCGTATCTGACATTGCGCTCTCGGTGATCGCGGGGACCGCCCCCTTCGACCTCCTGGCAGCCGAGAGAGCTGAAAGACACCGTGAGGGTGGGCGACGCGTAGAAGAGAATCGCTGCCATAACCGATGGTCATTGCGGACCGTAGAGGAGTGGCAGCGGAGATGGGACTCAGCCAGGGACGGCCGCTGGACCTACCGCATAATCCCGCGGATCCAGGAGAGGGCGAGCAGGAAACACGGCTTCGTCAGTTTCCAGCTTACCCAGGTGCTGACCGGGCACGGATGCTTCCGTAGCTACCTATTTCGTATAGGGGTCTACGGCAGCGCAGAGTGCCCGGCTTGACCAGGGGTGGACGAAGACGTGGAACACGTCCTCCTATGGTGTCCTCGTTTCAGGGAGGAACGGGACCAGTTTCAAGTCACTTGGAGCGGTCCCCTCACCCCTGAGGGCATCGGGGCGTGCCTGCTTGACTCCCAGGAGGGATGGAACGCGGTAGTGACCCTCTGTACGTCCGTAGTGGACAGGCTGGGTCTCATCAGAAGAGAAGAGGAGAGAGGAGTTGCGATAGCAACAGTAGTGGGCTAATCTAGCCGTGCCTCTCCCCCGCGAAGCAATGCCTTGCGGCGGTTTCCGCGGGGGAATAAAGGTAAGAAAAGAGGTGGAGTTTTAGTGGGTATGCCTATCGACATCCTTCGGTAGGAGAGTCCCACACACGGGGAGTCTCGCATGGCTCCAGTCATCGTGCATTAAGCATTTCTCCACCTCTTCGGAAAAAAAAAAAAAAAAAAAAAAAAAAAACACACACACACACACACACACACACACACACACACACACACACACACACACACACACACACATACACACACACCACACACACACACCACACACACACACACACACGCGCACACGCGCACACGCGCACACACACACACACACACACACACACACACACACACACACACACGCACACACACGCGCACGCACTTATATATATGACATACATATATATATCATATATATGACATATATATAACATATAAATGACATATATATATATAACATATATATGACATATATATATGTTGAATTCTGAATTCTTAGACACGGCGGAGGCGGCGGCGGCGGCGAAATATTTATATATTATAAAGAGATGTAACATATATATATATAACATATATATATATATATGACATATATATATGTTGAATTCTGAATTCTTAGACACGGCGGCGGCGGCGGCGAAATATTTATATATTATAGAGATATATATATATCTCTTTGCGGCCACTTCTCAAACAACTTGCTAACAGTTTTTACCTCTGTAAGCGTTCTCTCACGGGATGGAAAAAATTTCGTCTCTTTCTATCTTTCGCATCTCCTATGACGCTATCCCTTTTTGTTGCCATCGAATGAAAAAGAAAGTGGAAATAGCAAAAATTCGAGAATCGGAATTCAGCAAGCAACTTTAATAACATCGAATTTCTCCACTATGCACTTATGAATTCAAACCGGATTTATTGTAAAGTGAAAACTTATATAAAAAATAGATGTGAGATTTGTAATTGCATAAATAGATAGTATAATTTTAAAAGTACGAAAATATAAAAAATCTGAGGGGTTAGTTAGCTGTATAATATGGGCTTACGCGCCTGCATACTTGCGTGCAGGCGCTATCGCGCCTTTTGATAAAAATATCTTTTTCATTCTAACTTTCATATTTTCTCTGCTTATTTATATTTTAATTACACCTTTTTTATATCTAACTTATATTCCATAATAGTTTTCTGTAATTGAAAGCACTGAAATCAAACTGTAATCGACAAGTATTTTGAACCATGCAAAAATTTCTACTGTCACGGACATTGCCGCGCGACTTAAGCATATGAGAAGGAGTCAAGTGACAGATAGGAAGTGTGGGTCGTATCGTCGGTGCTCCGTCGGGTGGACGGTAGCTCGATGGTCAGAGCGCGCGATTCGCACGCTGAGGTCCCGGGGTCGAATCCCGCGGTCCACCTTTTTATTTCTGGCTTCTCTCCTTTTCATACGTAACACTACCAATCTGAATACAGATTTTTTTATGAAAAGTATCTTACACTATTACTTTTCATTTTTGGCCCTCTCATTTCTTACAGTACTAAATAAATAATATTCAAATGATATTAATTTGGGCAAAATTAATTTCTGCAATACTAATAAAATGGACATTTTTTTTATTCTTTTAAATAATAAAATAATACTTGCATCACCGTGGGTTAATAGGTGTTACTGCTATTCATATAGGTGTTAATTCTAACTATATTAACTGATGTTATATTTTATGAATCATTACATACATCTTATTTATTATCTTATTTTAAAATGTACAGGCCTAATCAAGGTGCGCGGTAGCGCAACCAACGCAAGTATAATGCACGCTAGCACCTATTAGACATCTAACTGCACCTGCGGTTTTTTTATTTTTGAATATTAATATATAATATGTTGTTTACGTAACTTTTTATATCATATATTATTTCTTTTTTAATATTTTTTCAGTTTATTAAGTTTTCGATAAATTATTTAGTAATACTTTAAATAAAACTTCATGTAAATATCTTAGATGTCAAATTCTTTTACTCGGCCATGTATTTTTCGATATCTTTTTCGTCTCCTATATATATATGTCTACTCGAAAAAGTTGAGATAGAGCTATAGGGGAAAACAAAAGAGTGAGTGAGACTCGCGTGATCTAGTTATTTTTTCATTATTATCTTAAACGGTCATCTTTTATCTTACACGGTCGTCAATCATCTAATTTGTCGAGAAGCGTGCGCGTAGCAGAACCTGTCAGTGACAATTATTCGTTATGTTGATAATTTAAAAGTTTGCCAAATTCTTGGTTTTGGACTACAGTTTTCACAGGTACAGTATAATAATTAAATATATACTTCAGACTATTTTCAAAATTTGTCTTGTATTTGCTTAAATATAACCTGTATTTGTGAATGAAACATATAAATTTTGAATGTAAAATATATTTATAACTGTTTTGGAAAACATTGATATAGGTTATAAATTAAATTCACACCTGGTATAAAAATATAAGGTTTTTTTGCTTCGTCTTGGGTAAATATAGTTTAAAACAACAAAAAGTATTTGTGCATTAAATATTATAATAGATTTAATTGTTTGTATGATTGCAGTTATCCAAACAGTATGTATTATTGGAGAAGAAAAGACAGTAGTGACTGTAACAGAAAATGTTAACAATACCGAGGATACCCAATCTTCTAATGTACAAAATGTTTCAAGTTTATATTTTAATACTTTAGTTAATTTCGCAGAACCAAACCAAGATCCTCCAGTTCTCGATTCAAACGATAGTTCAACTAATGAAACAACTAATATAACAATAACAGATGCAACTTCACCAAATTTTACGAAAGTTAATTGTTTGACTGATAAAGTATATGGTCCTGTAGAGGTATTGATAAATAATTCTTTATTATCTACATATAAACACTATTATTACTTACTATTATTACTATAATACACTTAATATTGTTTTATTATGAATCGGCAGATTGTCAATTATAGACGTTTAATGGAACTTGTTATAAAAAATAATGGAGTACTAAATAGAACAAGAAATAGTAAAGAAGATAAAACATTACCCAGAACTTGTATTTTAATTATGTTTTATGGTAGATGGTGTGTATTCAGTAGTCAAGCTGCTCCGCATTTTAATGCAATACCTAGATTTTATCTTCACATTAAAGTTGTTGCAATTGATGCTATGAAATACCAAAAGTAAGAATGTATTGAATCAAATTTTTATAGGTTTTCTTTCATTTCTAATTAAGATACATAATATTTTATTTTTATTTTTTAGCTTTAATACGCAATATGGAATTGTAGCGGTTCCTACATTTATACTTGTTCATAATGTAAAATCAGTGGCAAAGTTTGATGTAACCAATTATACTTTAGAAACTTTTCTAAATTTATATCACATTTAACAAATCTGCAACCAAATGAATCTTTATATGTTACGTCTGCTGACTTCAGTGGACCAGTTTCAAGTAAACCTTCTAATGAAACAAATTACTGCTTAGTTTTATCTTGGATCTTTATAGCAGCTTGTTCGCTATATTTTACGACACAAAGTCAATGGTGGAGGCAGTTTATAGAATTAGTACAAAATACATGGAGAGAAAGTAATGCCTACCATGAACATGTTGACTAAAGTTGTTCTTCATATTTTGTACAATTAAATTTATTGTAAAATATAGTTCTATTTTATTTATAATTACCTGTTGAGTACATATCAATTATATTTATATTAAATGAAAATTTATTATAATTTTGTATTTATTTCTAAAAATTTTAAGGCATATCTATTATTATGTTTGTATTATAAATTAAATAGGTACTTCTCTGTAAATATAAGTTATACCTATTGTTAGAAAAAAATTTTAATACTAGAAATGAAGTTGATAATTATAAACATGTGTGTTTGACCAATGTATGTATTAGTTCAACGTTACTAATAAATAAAAATATAACTAGCTTAGACATTATTAAAAAATTATATTAAAATTAAACAAAAGTTCTTTTGATTTGTATAACTTAATTATTGATAAGACGGAAAGAAATCTACTGAAGCTATTGAAATTAATAAAAAGGTTATAAGGTTCCATTGAATTAAGTGTTTGACATTTGCAGTCAAATTTGAATATATGCGGGGGAGCCTAATTATTAATTGAAACTCAATTTAATCAATTTTTTTTCATTCTATTACCAAAAATAATAATTTTAATATTTGTGACATCTGTCATGTATTAAAGATAATAAGAATTGCTTTGAAGATATTACTGCAGCTACTGAATTCTAAGGAAGTTAAATTGTTAAGTACATGTGTAAATATCGTTTTAAAAAAGGTTTAAATATATACATTTATAAAACATTTTTTAAAGTAATAAAATACCCACTCCTCTAACTGCCGCTAACTGCCTCGACAAGCAACTTTTTCAAAACACGCGGAACACGCACCAAAAATTTTGTTCACTTCACCTCGCTTATATTTTCAAGTTAATAATTATTAATTAAACTTTTATATATATTTTTAGAAACTTTTTAATTTAATCTATTCTCTTACAGAAATTACATTTTCATCCTAAGTATTTAAAAGAAATTGTCATTTATTATATTAAATTTCTAACATTAAGTTTTATGAATAGAACGTATTTTGAAATAACACCTTCTACGAAGGTGTGAGAATACGCAAGTATAATGATAGTTGTTAACTATGATAAAATAAATATCTTCATTTCTTGCTTCTATCTTTTTTTCTACTTAGAAAAACTTCAAATGTTCAACAACTTAAAATTTGGTATTAAAAAGAAGATAAATTGTTATTAAGAAGTTGTTTGATTAGAAAGCACTGAAATGAAGCGGAATAATCGACAAGTATTTTGTACCACATTGTAAATCTAATATTTATAACTTTAATTATTAAGAATAAAACCAAACTATGATCACAGTATTCGCAGAAAGTTACTGCAATTGAAAGTACTAAAATCAAAATAAAATCGTCAAGTATTTTGCACAACATAATAATAAATAAATGTTTTAAATTTTATTTACCAATCTATTTGTTTGTGACATAGCAGTTTTAAGGTTATATAATCAAATAAATTTCAATATATGTAATTAAAATAAATAAAATAATATAACATCATATGTAAAATTTTAGTAAAATTTATATAAGTGTGTAGTATTTATTTGCAATCTGTTTAATTATGTGTGCTAACGGTTTTTAAATAGAGTTAAAAATTCATAATATAACTTATGTGCAACTAAAACTTATTTCGTAAACATTTCTAAGTGATTAAATGTTGTCTAATAAAAGACGTGATATTAGTTTTTTGAATAGTAAATAAATTAAATAAAAATAAATAATAGATTTGATAGAAACTTACATTCATTTTCTATAAAGTAAATATCTTAAAAAGATATTTGGTAATCAAATAAATAGAAATCGTATCTATTGTCTAAAATAAAAAATTATTTCTACATTCGAAACTTCCATCAAGGAAGTGTCTTTTATTTATTCTTATAAACTAGGATAATACTTGCGCCACCCGTCTGCTAAGTGTTTTCAGGCACTATTTCTTAATTTTTTCCGTCGCTGATTAGCCCTGGCAGCATAAATAGAGCGACGTTAAATAACATAAAAAAAAAAAAAAAAAAATTTCTTAATTTTTTCTTAATAAGAGCATTTTTATTTTTATTAATTATTTTTTTAATAAATAATTATTTGTTTACAGGTCACAAAAAGTTAATTATTGTTTAAAAATTTATGAGCGTAACTCGATCTATGAGTTTGTTCACGATGTATTAAGTGATAAATACTAAGACGAGCGTGTAAGTAATTTTATGTAGCAGTGGGTATAAAATGCGTTTTATACTCACTCACGCGTTTTTTTTTTCACCACCCAACACTGAGAGAATTTTTGCGCAATTGCTGTAATTGCTCAAGTCAGCTGATGTACATAACCTTTTTGGGCAGCAGCTCTACTAATTTTTGTACCGATGCTGCCCAAAACTGCGGATTTTTCGCTGTTTGAGCAACACTAGCGCCACAGTTGGACGTCTGATGTACAATTTTTGTACAACATCTGCCCAAAACGCTCGTGCGAATACTGTAACGCGTTTCTGACGTCTGGCGTACTAGCACTTACAGCATAGGTCCAACAATTTTCTCAGTGAAGGATATTCGTGAATGAATATGAACTCAGCTCACTTGACGCCAGCGCCATTAATACACGCATATTCTTGGATGGCGAATTTGTGAAAATAACACCCCTGTTGAAAAGACCTTATAAAATCCGATAAAATAATGGCACATTGAATCGGGGTGCCGATAAAAATTTTATAGTAATATATCGGGCGATTTCTTTTTTATCGGTACCTATAATGAAATCCTCACAGCTACGAATCACAAGTTCCGAAATTTAGTTTTTATAAGTTTTACCTGGTAAAAGATATATCAGTTTCTATGAGCGTAATAAATTTATAGGCTTTTATAGAGATATGCTCATTTAATTATTTATAGAAATCTATTCACTTTACCAATATGAATTCAGAATCGGCATATATCGTAATAAATTGATTGAAAAATTATAAGCCTGTATAGATGTTTTACTACATGAATTACACAAGTGCATCCAAGAAAATATTAATCGGGTTCTATAATAAAAGAAATGACTATGAAAAGATTATAGTTCATACACATTTCCCGATAAAAAATTTAATAAGCTCTTATCATGGAAATACTGTATATGTTTATATCTTTTTTTGCTTGCTAATAGTAGGTTTATAATTCGAGTCTATAAGGAATTCCGGGTACAAAAACCTCATACCATACTATACAATAAATGCTTATAGTATTTTATAAGATAAACCTCACAAAAGAAAAAAACATTTTATAGTACAATATGATGATCAACAAAATAAATGGGCGGTTCGTTTACCGGATCGTATAAGCTGAGACACCCATAAATACAATCTTAATCAAATCGCTAATCGCGTTCAATCAGGCAATTTCGTATTTATTATTTATAACAAATAGGCATGTATCGGGTTTTCGAGTATTTGACGTATACGTGTGCATTGAATTAATAAGGTTCTATAAGGCTTTTCACTATATTGTCCACTAACAGCTATCGGTGTGTACCGTTAAATTCCATAATTTTAAACCAACCAATACAGTTCTTTTATAAGGTTTTACGATTATCGACGCATGTATTAGGCATACGACCTATCGGGTACTAACGGCTGCACCAGCAATAACAAATCTTAATCAAATCGCTAATCGCATTCTACCAGGCAATTCCATATTTATTATTTATAACAAATAGACATGTATCGGGTTTTCGAGTATTAGACGTATTCGTGTGCATTGAATTAATAAGGTTCTATAAGGCTTTTTACTATATTGTCCACTAACAGCTATCGGTGTCTACCGTTAAATTCCATAATTTTAAACCAACCAATACAGTTCTTTTATAAGGTTTTACGAGGATCGACGCATGTATTGGGCATACGACCTATCCTTTACTACCGGCTTCGCCAGTAATAACAAATGTTAATCAAATTGCTAATCCCATTCTACCAGGCAATTCCGTATTTATTATTTATACCAAATAGGCATGTATCCGGTTTTCGAAAGTTTGACGTCTTTATAAGGTTTTACGAGGTTCGACGCATGTAAGGGACAGACGGCCTATCGGATTGTATCGGCTGCGCCAACAATAATACGAATTACATAAGTATACTTAATTTATTAATGCTGCAGCGATACTCGTGTGACACTTTCATGTATTCTTAGTTTTATAACCTTTAGTTATAAATGTTTTTCATTGTTATTCTTCATGCATATAAAGATAGAAGTTTCTATGATATACTACTAATAAACATGAAAGAAATATTAAATTTACTTTATATAAACTTATCCAATATAATAATTCTTTTCTTTTCAGGCATCAAATCGAACTCAATTACATGTTAATTTTCAGTATAGTTTCAAATACAAAGAATATTCTTCCTCCAAGGACAAAACTGATCTGGAAAACAAATAATTTTAATTTAATTTGAATGTGCTCTAAATTATAAAAGTAATTAATAGCAATAATTAGTAGCTCTGAGTGTGTAATATTTTACATATACTCATATATATATATCCAATTCCGTAAAAAGTTATGACAATTTAAAGAAACACGAAATTTTTTTAAAAATTTAGATGGGAATTACCATGTTAATTTTTGTGAATTTTTTGTCTTTCTTTAAATTGTCATAACTTTTTACAGAATTGGAGGCCATAAAAATGCTACAGACCATTTGAAAGGTATTGCTCCAAGCTTTCTTTTAGACTTTTGGATGAAAAAATCAAAGGTGGCGCACTTGCACTTTTTTTAAGTTGAATATTGACATGTAGTTTATGTAACATTGACCTTGAGATTAGAAATTCTAACCCAGAAGAATAAATTCTAGATATAATTAGCAACGAATGTTACATATAATGTTCTATAGTAAAAGTTGATAGATTTTGAGTTATATAGCGGTAAACCCAGCTGGTGTTAAAAAAAATATGGAAAAATTCACTTTTTGAGGTTAGAATAACTTTTGAGCAAATAGATTCCAGTACCTAAAAATTTTTTTCTGTATTCTGAAAAACATTTGCAAAGTTTACCCAAAATTTGGTGCATTTTAAAATTTTGATCGGACCACTTCACGTGGAATACCCCATATATATATATTGTGACGTGGCGATTTGTATGCCAGTCACATGTGTGTGTGTGTGTGTTCGTCGGGTCGTATTCTTAGCGCTCGGTAAGCGCACGGGCAACCGCAAAACTACGCGATCGGTCGCAGCCGCAGCTCGAGTTTCGCCGCGTTTCGCCCGCTCTCTCTCGTTCTGGACGCTTGGCGAGCAACACGCCCGATGCCGCACGCGGTACGCGAGCGCGCGACTCCCGGTGAGTGTGAGGCCCTAAGCATGGCTTCCTCGCGCGATACGAGTGTGCGTGTGCTAGTTTATTTGTCACTCGATTAGTGACTGGCGACCGTGATTTTAAGAACTGTATCTGTAATAAATCTCCAGCAACATTTTAAGAACCTGCCAGTATTTCTTTTATTCAAAACCTTCCGCCTTGATCCCCAGCGGATGCGTTACATGGCGACCGTAACAGGACCGCATTTGGGATCAAATTAAGAAGAAAAAAAACATTTTGATTGCTGTGTATAAGTGCCGCGGAAGTGAATTCGGGCAGACATGTTGAAGATCGCCACGTGGAAGTGAATTATTGACTTTAATTTACTCCTCCAATGTCACGGTTCCAGCGGATGTGTTACATGGCGACCGTGACAGGACGGAATTTGGGATCGAAAAAGAATGAAGATAACTTTTCCTTTGTTGGATTTGGTGCCACGAATAAATTGGCGACCATTTTGGAAGTGTTACACGTGGCGCGTGAATTCATTCTCGTGTTTCTAAGTGATTCTGTTGTACACGAAGAACAAAACGTGGGAGTGAAATTAGGATATTTTAAAAGATACCCTCCAGCTCCAGTAACTAAAGTCATTTTCCCTCCAGCACCACTCCAGCTTCCTATTGCCAGTCCGAATTATTGTATAATCCCCGTGTACATAATTATTCCCGTGAATATATGGACAAGCAAAGTTTTAATCAAGAAAATAAGTGTAATATGTACGATAGCGTCGAATTTCCTAGAAACGAAAATTCTAGTCGAGAATTCCGCTATGTAAACAGTGAGCCTCGTTCGAGCGACCTTGTTTACGCTCGTGAAGTGGCCAAGGGCAGCGCCGCGTCGGGCGAGAGAGCAATAGAAACAATAACATTGGCAGCGAGAGTATCGAAACTCGTGCCTTTTCTGTATTTCGGTTGCCGCGATAAAAAATCACGAAGGTGCGATCAATCGGTGTCATTGAGGACGGGCTGCTCTGAATCGGAGCTAGACGTCGACAGGATTGGATCAGCATCCGCGATCAATCGGTGTCATCGAGGACGGGCTGCTCTGAATCGGAGCTAGACGTCGACAGGATTGGATCAGCATCCGCGATCAATCGGTGTCATCGAGGACGGGCTGCTCTGAATCGGAGCTAGACGTCGACAGGATTGGATCAGCATCCGCGATCAATCGGTGTCATCGAGGACGGACTGCTCTGAATCGGAGCTAGACGTCGACAGGATTGGATCAGCATCCGCGATCAATCGGTGTCATCGAGGACGGGCTGCTCTGAATCGGAGCTAGACGTCGACAGGATTGGATCAGCATCTGCGATCAATCGGTGTCATCGAGGACGGGCTGCTCAGAATCGGAGCTAGACGTCGACAGGATTGGATCAGCATCGCCACATGGTGACGACATAGGGCCTCGAGTTGGCCAAAACGGAGACGTAGGAGGCGACGACGTAAACGACGCATTGCTCCACCATGCGCTGCCGATACCGGATCGGAGTCATGGAAGACGAATAATTCTCCGTTATAGTGTCACCAGGTGAGATTTCTTTTGTGCGCAGTACATGCCGAAGATCGCAGAAAATACCCCTCCAGCACCCGTCAAGCAAGTTAAGTTTCCCGAGAACACCGTATCAGTATTCCTTTATCCGGTGTACAACGTCATTAAATTCGATAAACTACGAATTTAGAGCGTCGCAACAGAAAAGTTGGACGGATGATTGCTATGTATACGGAAGTACGTTTACGTGTACGTACTGGAATTGTGGAAGTAGAGGTCATCGGCGGAACGAGTGTCCACTACCCACTATGGTATTCAGGAAACATAAACTTTGTTATTAGTGACATTTTAGTTAAAGACGATGTAAATAGTTTTGATTATAAGTTCGATGTAAATAAATTTTATATTATTTGTATTTGTGAATACGTAATTCATGTTGGTGTGAGCTATGGAAAGGTTTATGTTAAAGTTTGTAAATGCGTGCGTAATGAATTTGTAAGCCAGTTACTCGCGAAATTAATTGTATATCTGTGTGTGTGCGAGAGTGATCAACATGTATTGCGCGAAACACTTACATTCACTTACACTGATTTACACGTTCCAGCTCATCAACACGTATTCTCTAGCATCCAACCCCATTGTAAATACACCCCAGATACATTACCCCGACGAGTTAGTACCGTTTAACCTCGTATGTGTTTTATTTTTATAATTAATGTGTGATAACTTAGTTAGCTGCATTCTCCTCAATACTTAAATCAAAGTTATTGAAATAACTTTGGTTTAGGAGGGGGGAGTTGTGACGTGGCGATTTGTATGCCAGTCACATGTGTGTGTGTGTGTTCGTCGGGCCATATTCTCAGCGCTCGGTAAGCGCACGGGCAACCGCGAAACTACGCGATCGGCCGCAGCCGCAGCTCGAGTTTCGCCGCGTTTCGCCCGCTCTCTCTCGTTCTGGACGCTCGGCGAGCAACACGCCCGGTGCCGCACGCGGTACGCGAGCGCGCGACTCCCGGTGAGTGTGAGGCCCTAAGCATGGCTTCCTCGCGCGATACGAGTGTGCGTGTGCTAGTTTATTTGTCACTCGATTAGTGACTGGCGACCGTGATTTTAAGAACTGTATTTGTAATAAATCTCCAGCAACATTTTAAGAACCTGCCAGTATTTCTTTTATTATAAAACCTTCCGCCTTGATCCCCAGCGGATGCGTTACAATATATATATATGATACAGTTGCATGTAATCTTAATTTTGAATTATTTAGTTATAAATATTTTTTATTGTTAATCTTCATGCAAGTAACGGTAAAAGTTTTCTATTATAAAGCTACTAATGAAAATCAAAGAATTATTAAATTTATTTTATGTAAACTTATCCAATATAATAATTCTTATACGATTCACTGATTCAAGTAAAATCTGTAAAATAATTCAGAATGTGTAACGGCATTTATATGCATTCTTTCATTAGTATACTCTCGTATAAAAGTTTATTCTTCATTATTTTTTAAAAATAAAAAAAATATTAACAGAACTTTTAGAACAAATATTTCAATATTCAATATTCCTATATATTTAACTACTTTAGTAATGGTTATAGAAATAACTGTCAGACTCGAGTGACACTTGCAGGTATTCTTAATTTTGTGCCCTTTAATTATAAATATTTTTCAATGTTATTCTTCATGAAAGTAAAGATAGTGGTTTTCTACAGTGAGCTAGTAATAAACACCAACCCAGACGGAAATTTATTTGTCCAGAAAGAGCTAAGAAAAGCTAATAAATTTTATAATCAATTTATAATATGCAGATTTTGGACTCTGTTAATAGTTAGTTAGAATTTATAACTTTTATTAGCTCTTCTTAGCTTCTGCTAGATTTTATTAGCTTTTAGGTTTTTTTCAAAAGTAAAAGAAATGTGCGAGTTTAAAAAAGCTAATAACTACTAATAACTTTTTTAAATTATTATATACAGTAAATAAGTATTCAGAATTTTTATGAATATTTACCAATAGCAATCTTTTATTAATAGCTTTTGTTTTTTTGCATACATCACTTAGAAAAAGCTAAAAACAGTTAAATATAGGAAAATGCAACAGTTACTATTAGTGTCATTTTATCGTTTTTCACGATATTTTCGAAATACAAAAATCTAATAAAACCTAATAAAGCTTAGAAATATTTACGAAATTTTAAAAACAACTAAAAAAATCTTATAAACATCACCAAATTTTTTAAACTATTACTACAGTCCAAAATCCGCACTTTATAAAGTGTTACGAAAATCCAATAAAAGCTAATAACTTTTATTAAGTATTTATAAACATTATTCGCATATGATTATTTCCGCTAGGGAAAGAAATATTAAATTTAATTTTCAATAAAGTAATCCAAGTTTGTTAATCTTTTATATGATTCGATGATTCATGCTAACATTTAAAATAATTCAGAATTTGTTACGGAATTGGTATGTATTCTTTATTTAGCATTCTCTTGTAATAAAGTTTATACTTCATTATTTTTCTAATATGAAAACATATTAATAAACCTATTTTTAGAAAAAATATTTAAATTGTCCAATATTTCTATGTGTTCTTAGTAACACCAAAGCCACTTGAGAAATGCAAATTTCGCGCCAAAAATGTAATCGACTATTCCGTGTTTATTGTAATACTAAACCGCTCATTTATGTGACAATACTGATTAAACCCTATAAACGAATCACTTAGGTTGCTTGACAATATTAGAATATACCGGTAGATTCGGATAAATAATGCTCGACTTTATAGTGAAATTTCCTATTTAACCCGATAAATTGCAATCATGAAAAATCATTAATTATTTGTAATCCAGATACATGCCTATTCGTAGTAAATAGTAAATACAGCAATACCTCATAAAATACGATAAACGATTCAATAGCGGTTGCTTCTACGACAGGCGTAACCGATAAGATCCTGTAATCAAACCGCTGATTTATGTGACAATACTGATTAAACCCTATAAACGAATCACTTAGGTTGCTTGACAATATTAGAATATACCGGTAGATTCGGATAAATAATGCTCGACTTTATAGTGAAATGTCCTTTTCAACCCAATAAATTTCAATAATGAAAAATCATTAATTATTTGTAATGCAGATACATGCTTATTCGTTGTAAATAGTAAATACAGCAATACCTCATAAATTGCGATAAGCGATTCAATAGCGGTTACTTTTTGACTGGCAAAGCCAGGTACGATGCGTTGGCAAGCCGCCCATTTTATGCGTCGATCGTCATAAATCCCTAGTTAAGTTAGGTAAGTTGTTAGGTAAGTTGGGTATCCTTAGTTAGGTAAGTTGTTATATAATATTGAAATATGCTGGTAAGGTCATATAGCCGTTACTTGGCGTTATTGTGAAACGCCCTGTTTAACCTTATATTTTTGTATGCTCTATAAGACAATAACTGTTAAAATCCCGATAGAAATCCACTTGTTAAGAATATATCATTTTGTATTACCTGAAATAGAACTATAGATAATTCATTCATGTTCGGGTTTTTCATTATAAAATACTATAAGCTTTAGAGTGAAAAAGCATTGATATATAAGTACGTGAAAGGTGGCAAATCCTTATAATGCCCGGTAAATATAAATACAAAATATTTAAATATAAATGTGTACCCGGTGTACTCCGATAAACTATTTTATGCTCTTTTATGTTACACGTTTATTCCTATAAAACCTTATAAACAAATTTATTTTTATCGCATTTTATGAGGTGTTCATTATGAAGCCTATAGTTATAAGCTTATTCTTTCCGATTCGTATTAAATAATGTATAGCATTCTATCGCAAACTCGGGGGGGAAAGGCCACATGAAGTACGATAAAAAAATTGTTTTTATAGTTTTATATGAGGTTTTTTCAACAGGGGCTACTGACTGCCCTTAAGCACTTAGCAGACGGGTGGCGCAAGTATTATCCTAGTTTATAAGAATAAATAAAAGACACTTCCTTGATGGAAATTTCGAATGTAGAAATAATTTTTTATTTTAGACAATAGATACGATTTCTATTTATTTGGTTACCAAATATCTTTTTAAGATATTTACTTTATAGAAAATGAATGTAAGTTTCTATCAAATCTATTATTTATTTTTATTTAATTTATTTATTATTCAAAAAACTAATATCACGTCTTTTATTAGACAACATTTAATCACTTAGAAATGTTTACGAAATAAGTTTTAGTTGCACATAAGTTATATTATGAATTTTTAACTCTAGGTTCAAAAACCGTTAGCACACATAATTAAACAGATTGCAAATAAATACTACACACTTATATAAATTTTACTAAAATTTTACATATAAAGTTATATTATTTTATTTATTTTAATTACATATATTGAAATTTATTTGATTATGTAACCTTAAAACTGCTATGTCACAAACAAATAGATTGGTAAATAAAATTTAAAACATTTATTTATTATTATGTAGCGCAAAATACTTGACGATTTTATTTTGATTTTAGTACTTTCAATTGCAGTAACTATCTGCGAATACTGTGATCATAGTTTGATTTTATTCTTAATAATTAAAGTTAAATATTAGATTTACGATGTGGTACAAAATACTTGTCGATTATTCCGCTTCATTTCGGTGCTTTCTATTCAAACAACTTCTTAATAACAATTTATCTTCTTTTTAACACCAAATTTTAAGATGTTGAACATTTGAAGTTTTTCTAAGTAGAAAAAAAGATAGAAGGAAGAAATGAAGATATTTATTTTATCATAGTTAACAACTATCATCATACTTGCGTATTCTCACACCTTCGTAGAAGGTGTTATTTCAAAATACTTTCTATTCATAAAACTTGATGTTAGAAATTTAATATAATAAATGACAATTTCTTTTAAATACTTAGAATGAAAATGTAATTTCTGTAAGAGAATAGATTAGATTAAACAGTTTCTAAAAATATATATAAAAGTTTAATTAATAATTATTAACTTGAAAATATAAGCGAGGTGAAGTGAACAAAATTTTTGGTGCGTGTTCCGCGTGTTTTGAAAAAGTTGCTTGTCGAAGCAGTTAACGGCAGTTAGCGGAGTGGGTATTTTATTACTTTAAAAAATGTTTTATAAATGTATACATTTAAACCTTTTTTAAAACGATATTTATATATATTATACAAAGCGACTAATGGCATATTATTAAATAGTGTAAAGACCCACGCGTGGAAATAAGACTATATACTATATATAAATACCAATAATTTATTATTAATAAGCACATGAATTAATTGGTAAAATCATGTAGATTGTTTACATATACTTAGTTAAGTGAAATAATAATTTATTACATATATTTATGTTTAAAATAAGATAATAAATAAGATGTATGTAATGATTCATAAAATGTAACATTAGTTAATATAGTCAGAATTAACACCTATATGAATATAGCGGTAACACTTATTGACCAACGGTGGTGCAAGTATTATTTTATTATTTAAAAGAATAAAAAAATGTCCATTTTATTAGTATTGCAGAAAATATTTTTGCACAAATTAATATCATTTGAATATTATTTATTTATTACTGTAAGAAATGAGGGCCAGAAATGAAAAGTAATTGTGTAAGATACTTTTCATAAGAAAAATCTGTATTCAGTGTGACAATGTGCTTTGCACATGTCAAGAGCGAGCGACGGAATCCCTGGCGAACACCTACCTACCCGTACAAGCTAGACGAGTCCCTAGCTACACCTACCTACCCATATACTTTTCCCTAGCTACCTACCCGCACATCAACTATGCCCTACCTACCTTCACAGTTTAATGACCCCATCCCAAGCACAGCACATATAAAACATTTGGTCTTGACGTTGAAGGCCAGGGCGAGCTCAGAATCTCAGGTGGGCTCCTCCGAGTCTGATACTGCAAGCAGGATACTAAAGGGAGGCGATCACCAGGAAGCCTCCAGAACTCTCCGAAGCCTCACAGTACAGCAGTCAAGGCGATGAGGTAGTATCCAGGCAGGAAGCAGAAGAACCTCTAACGCCAAGCAAGATACAGCTGTAAACAAGATACTTAATAAGAACAAATACGCAGTAAGAGGTTAAGGAACAAGGAAGAGGATAAACAGCAATAGGCAAAAGACAAAGACAAGGAAATACATGTACAGCTGTATATAATCACTACAGCTGTACAAGGAACATCATAGGAAATTGAGGTTAGGTTGCTGTACACAAACAACGTGTACAGCCGATCTCCCGGAAAATCACGCATACAAATACATATATGTGCGTAAACCTCACGACCAAGTACTTACCTAGAGCCGTTGACGGAGCGGCTATCCATCAGCGAGGTCAACGTCGTCGAGGAGAGAGAGGGGTGACTCGGCCTCGAGCAGCAAGCGGCGGCGGATGAGCTTCGTACCTGAAACTCATGCCGTACCAATTAGATGAATACAGATAATAAGGAACGAATTATTAGTTACCTGGGAAGAGGTTGTACCGCATCTCCGAGACGGCAGCAGCACCAGGTCATCATCACCATACAGCCGAGTTATACCGATACTGCCTGAACACAGCGGCACTCGACTCGCTCGCGAGACGCGAGATCGAGATACCGCGCACGAGTAAGTACTGCGCAGGCGCGCGGTACGAACACGGAGTTCTCGAGCACGCCGAGAACCAGAGCTCTACGGTCCGCCGTCCTGAACGGAACCTGGTGTAATAGCGAAGCCACAGATATTTGTGTAGCGAAAGAGAGTGTGTGAGAAAGAGAGAAAGAGAGATAGAGCAACAGCGTCCCAACCTGGTGTCCCGGAGGCTTCGTAAAGGTTGGTGATTACTTACTCCTCTTCTGACGGTACCGCCGTGTACCCCAGAAAGTGCGTGCGAGCATCCCGTTCCTTCCCGTCCTTCCCCTTCCACTCCTTACAGCATAACCCGGTGCAACCGAAACTCGGCCACGTTTCGGAACGGCGAGTGTACTGCCATTTAGATTTTGTTCGGCTAAGATAACCCGCGTGTTATCGATATTCGTCGCGTATTAACGCGGCTGGCGCCCACCCGTTGAATTATTAGTTCTGTTAATAAAGTCTTATTTTATTTATAATTAATTGTTGACCCTATTTAACCTGCACCCTGATCCCCAGTGCAGCGTTACATCAGATTGGTAGAAATTTTTGCATGGTTCAGAATACTTGTCGATTACAGTTTGATTTCAGTGCTTTCAATTGCAGAAATTTTTTACGAAAGTAGCTGGGGCAAAGAGGATTCTAAACCACTTACCATCAGAGTATGGTTCTGATCCGTGCTAACAGTTTCCTACCTTACCGACCGATGGTAATACCGACGCCCCCTGCTTTACCAAAGCCTGGCACATCGATACGCGCCGCAGTAGGCACCTGTTTTACCGACAGGCGCCTGTTTTACCATGGCATATGAATAATAAGTTGTTTTACCATGGCAAACATATCGATACGCACCCAGTAGGAACCTGTTTTACCGACAGGAGCCTGTTTTACCATGGCATATGAATAATAAGCTGTTTTACCATGGCATTCGATGCGCGCGCCCTCCCGAGTGGAACCTGCATTACCATGGATATCGGCGCGAGCGCCCCCTGAACCTAACCTAATTTACGACGGGTATCGACGCGAGCGCCCCCCATCGGCCCGCGCGCGCGCGCCACCTTGCCAACGCGACGTAATCTGTTGTATCGACTTTGAGAATGCATGTTAAAGTTAATTGGAAAATTACTTTTTATAATATAAATCAATATTCTTATGAAACAAATAATTATTTTTCAAAGCAGTTTAAAATGAATTTTTTTTTTTCAATGCAATAACTTATTTAGATTTTATTATGTCAAGTGTAATTAAGGAGAGAGGATGAGAAGATGGGTTAAAAATTATAATACTATAAATTGGTTTAATACATATATTGTAAAAAAAATGATTTTGTTACAAAATTTTTACAAGCTTAAGTGAATATAAACGATGTAACACTCATGCATACACATTCATACATTCATACAAATTCAACTTTACAATTTCCCAAGTATTTGAGATATACAACACGCTTATTTATTTCATCGCTTAAAAAGTTAAACGCATTTTCAGTTTCCAGTAAATGTTTATTCACTTGCGCCGGCATAAATACGTCAAACGTTTTATTTAATTCCACTACTACTTTCTCACCAAATTTAGTTTTAACACGTTTAACATAAGTTATTGGGTATCTCTCTCCTATAGTTAAATCTTTAAGTCTACGAGAAGGCAAGTAGCATGACGATCGGGCTGCTGCGTTTAACTGCTCCATATTTTACTTATATTCAGTCTTTACTCAGTTGTAAGTAGTATGGAAATAATGCTCAAGCCTAGTAACTCGCCTTTTTATAGCAGATTCATCTCACCCCACTCTATTTCTCGATGTTTCCCCCACCGAGTGTACAGTTTTTAGATAATTAAACTTATTATTAATCGTAAGATCGAGTGCCCCTTCCCCATCATCAGCTTCATCGTCTGCCGAACATGTACTACAGGTCGATGAGGTCGTGGGTCCAAAGTTACTTATAAACCACTCTTTTAAAGCACACACATTTCTTACTGCACAATTTTTCTGTACACTTGGGTAATGGTTATCGCATTGAACTTTTACATTTGTAATTAGTTGGCGTAAAGGTGGACAATTGAAGTCCTCCAAATTTTTTACATTCGAAAAGTATGGTTTAAGCCATTGAACCTTTTGCAAGCCTTTTACATATAACGTAGGTTGCAAGTGCTGCTCCATATCAATAAAAATATTATCCACCTTATAGTACGGTGTATCACCAGAATACCAGTATAAACCATGATTATACTTTGTTAGCCACATATTCTCATCACGTGCTTCCATTGGTAGTGAACCCCATTCACATGGTGGTTGAAATAGATATACACATGGTGTAGCATAGTCGTTGTTTAGATCAAGAATCGCAACTTCTTTGAAAACAATCTCATGCCTGCTGCTCTTGAAGCATTGCATGTCCACAATATACTGCATATTCTGTAACAAAAATGATTAACAAACCATTTAATATGATTAAATTAGAAATAATGTATATAAAAAAGATACTGTAATACTTACGAATTTTATATTAATGTAGTAACGCTTTTAAATTGTACAAAAAGTAATCGACGAATGATGTGCAACGTTCTCTAATCCACTATTTATACCCACAATCATGCTTAGTACGCATGCGCGCCCCCCTCTGCCATTTATTAATTAATTATGCGCGCGCAGACTGGGTCAGTCCTACTTTAATATAATATGCATGGGCATCTTACTACAGCGTAGCAAGAATTATAAACCCCACCGCGAATACGCGTGCGCGCGCACACAACTGCTTAAGCATCTCCCACCGCGAGCGCGCCCCACCGCGAATACGCGTGCGCGCGCGCACAATTGCGTAAGCAGCGGGAGCATCTCCCACCGCGAGCGCACCCCACCGCGAATACGCGTGCGCGCGCATAATTGCACAAGCATCTCCCACCGCGAATACGTGTGCGCGCTCAATTCCCACCTATGCGTACATCGCGAGTCAACTCGCTTCCCATTACATAAAGTTGAAAGAAATTTGATTTCAAATAATGCAAGCACATTGGCTTGGGGTGATTATAAAATTAGATAAAGACTATAGTGTACCTATATAATTATAGTGATTAATATCATTATTATAGTATAATTCATTCAGAAGTATAGATATCAATACAATATGAAATTGAAAAATTTGCTGGTGAAATTTCACAAAACTTCACTCGGCCTTTATCCCCACTCCTCCCTACATGCTAACTTTTTTATTAATAGAATTAAAGCAATATAAAAAATACTGGGTGAATCTACGTTTCAAAAGATGAAAAAAAGGTATTCTTTAAATTTTCTGTAATATCAATAGTTTTTGAGAAAAAAAATAAAATCCATGAATTTTATAAGAAAATGCTTGACTCGGCCTTTATCCCCACTCCTCCCTACATGCTAACTTTTTTATTAATTGTCTTAGAGCAATTTAAAAAATACTGGGTGAATCTACGTTTCAAATGATGAAAAAAAGGTATTCTTTAAATTTTCTGTAATATCAATAGTTTTTGAAAAAAAAAATAAAATCCATAAATTTTATAAGAAAATGCTTGACTCGGCCTTTATCCCCACTCCTCCCTACATGCTAACTTTTTTATTAATTGACTTAGAGCAAATTAAAAAATACTGGGTGAATCTACGTTTCAAATGATGAAAAAAAGGTATTCTTTAAATTTTCTGTAATATCAATAGTTTTTGAGATAAAAAATAAAATCAATTTTAATGTACGTATAGATTTTTTAAACATTTTTATCTCAAAAACTATTGATATTACAGAAAATTTAAAGAATACCTTTTTTTCATCATTTGAAACGTAGATTCACCCAGTATTTTTTAAATTGCTCTAAGACAATTAATAAAAAAGTTAGCATGTAGGGAGGAGTGGGGATAAAGGCCGAGTCAAGCATTTTCTTATAAAATTTATGGATTTTATTTTTTTTCTCAAAAACTATTGATATTACAGAAAATTTAAAGAATACCTTTTTTTCATCATTTGAAACGTAGATTCACCCAGTATTTTTTATATTGCTTTAATTCTATTAATAAAAAAGTTAGCATGTAGGAAGGAGTGGGGATAAAGGCCGAGTGAAGTTTTGTGAAATTTCACCAGCAAATTTTTCAATTTCAATTTTATATTGTATTGATATCTATACTTCTCAATGAATTATACTATAATAATGATATTAAACACTATAATTATATAGGTACACTATAGTCTTTATCTAATTTTATAATCACCCCAAGCCAATGTGCTTGCTTTATTTGAAATCAAATATCTTTTATAGTCTTAAATAATAAATGCATTTTTTAAGTTTATTAATACAAAAGGTAGCATGTAGGAGAAGTGGCGCGCGCACACTATTGCATAAGCAGCGGGAGTATTCGCGAGCGCACCCCACCGCAAATACGAGTGCGCGCGCACACAATTGCGTAAGCAGCGGGAGCATCTCCCACCGCGAGCGCACCCCACCGCGAATACAAGTGCGCGCGCACACAATTGCGTAAGCAGCGGGACCATCTCCCACCGCGAGCGCGCCCCACCGCGGATACGAGTGCGCGCGCAACTCTCACCGATGCATACACCGCGAGTAAACTCGCTCCCCACCGCGAGTTAGTATCTGCGCACGCATGCTGCACCGCGAGTATCCGTTAGTGGGGTGGATGTTATTTATACGAGTTGCGCAACGTTCCGGTCAATAGTCGACGAGAAGGTCGACGAGAAGGAGCTACGGCGGTGTGAATAATAAGGTAATATACTTTCTTACTATTTTTTTATTGTTTCAGGGCAATGATGTAGAAGGATCAAGGAATTTTTTCTGTTCAACGATCTTCGTGTTCTTTTCTCTGTTTCAGATATCCACGGATTTTTCTTTTTTTTTCGTTTGTTTCAGATGTAGCTGTATTTTTTTTTATTTTACCTCTGTTTCAGATATCCATGGATTTTTCTTTTTTTTTTTCGTTTGTTTCAGATGTAGCTGTATTTTTTTTTATTTTACCTCTGTTTCAGATATCCACGGATTTTTCTTTTTTTTTCGTTTGTTTCAGATGTAGCTGTATTTTTTTTTATTTTACCTCTGTTTCAGATATCCATGGATTTTTCTTTTTTTTTTCGTTTGTTTCAGATGTAGCTGTATTTTTTTTTATTTTACCTCTGTTTCAGATATCCATGGATTTTTCTTTTTTTTTTTTTCGTTTGTTTCAGATGTAGCTGTATTTTTTTTTATTTTACCTCTGTTTCAGATATCCACGGATTTTTCTTTTTTTTTTCGTTTGTTTCAGATGTAGCTGTATTTTTTTTTATTTTACCTCTGTTTCAGATATCCATGGATTTTTCTTTTTTTTTTCGTTTGTTTCAGATGTAGCTGTATTTTTTTATTTTACCTCTGTTTCAGATATCCACGGATTTTTCTTTTTTTTTCGTTTGTTTCAGATGAAGCTGTATTTTTTTTTATTTTACCTCTGTTTCAGATATCCATGGATTTTTCTTTTTTTTTCGTTTGTTTCAGATGTAGCTGTATTTTTTTTTTATTTTACCTCTGTTTCAGATATCCACGGATTTTTCTTTTTTTTTTCGTTTGTTTCAGATGTAGCTGTATTTTTTTTTATTTTACCTCTGTTTCAGATATCCATGGATTATTCTTTTTTTTCGTTTGTTTCAGATGTAGCTGTATTTTTTTTTATTTTACCTCTGTTTCAGATATCCACGGATTTTTCTTTTTTTTTTTCGTTTGTTTCAGATGTAGCTGTATTTTTTTTTCTTTTCTCTGTTTCAGATGTCCACGGTTTTTTCTTTTGTTTCAGATATTGATATAGGTCAACTAGTTTTTTCTGTTGCAGAGAGCAGTTTTACATAAGAATATCAATCTTTATGTTTCAGGTTGAAAATGGTGCATGCGTGGCAAAGAAGGCGAAAAAAGTGAATTGGGGAGCCCTCTTTCGAGATAAGATTGAATCAGAGTAGGTGGATGTTGGTAAGATGGGGAGAATATGAGCTGGTAAAGTAGAGTTTACCCTGTTAGGGTAAGGTAGAGAGGCATCAATGTATGAAACATGCGTCGGTAACAGTTATCAACCTTTGATGTGAGTATATATTGATTTTATCATTGATCGATTCATATGTAATATTATAATTATTTGAAATTTTTTTTCACAGGTACAATTTGATTTGAGTATTGAGCTATTGAGATTTGAATTAATGGTCTCTTATTGATAAAAGGTATTGAAATTTCATTTGTATAATAGTTAATGTATAAGTTTAGTTTCATTTTTTTTCAATAGGATATTTTATTCTTTGTAGGAAACGTTCGGAAGGTCAAAAAGGGTTTCATACAAAAAACAATAGCCCTTATGTTCAATATGTTTCCTACATTTTTTTTGATAAGCTTAAACAGATTTTTGAGTGTTTGCAAGGATGAAAATTATTTCACTTTGTCAGTATTCTTTAAAACTTCATCGTTGAAACATGGTTGCTCCAGCAGTTATTGTGGAAAGAAGTGTCGTAGAAAGAAGTGACGGTGTATCATCGGTATTAGCTATTCATGTTAATACCGATGAACGGCACGATCCGCGACTTGCGCGGGTTAAAAGACCTGTGATAAATCTACCACTACCACCGTGGAGTAAGAAGTTAAACGTGAGTGTTTTTTTTTTCGTTATTATTAGTGTTCTTGTAAATAAAAAATTAATAATAAATTATATTATTTTTTCAGCCTAACTGGCACATCCATTCTCCAGAGTGGATAACGAGATTTGCCGTTGTAAGTACATTAATATAATTTTTTGTCTATAAATAAAAATTTTATTTTACATAAATTTTAATTAATTAATTTTTTACAGCGAGCGGAGCATTGCATTCTAGAGCTCCCGCAACAATCTGCGGAAGATCATGTAAGTATAAAAAATTTTTTTATAAATTATAGATAAACATATATTTTATATTTATTTACAGGTTAAACCAAAGATTAAGCGGACGAGGTGGGATGTACCACCGATGCATAGCATTTTCAGTACTATGGAGCGGTGGCGCTGTGCCCCTCTCTGTCGCTAGTGATAGCGCGGGGAATGTGAACTGCATACATAGTTTTTTCTCCATGTACATTTTATCTCATATTTAAATTTTTAAATTAACATTTTACACTCAACATTTCCCCCACCATTTCTCTTATAAAGAGTATATAATGAGACGTATCCACAATGAGGTTTCATTCTGTTTTTTAATAGTTTGAGCTTCACATCGTCTTTAAAATGGAAAATATTTTAGCAGAGTGTCTAGGTCATGTACGTTACTTGGAGGAAGCTGAAAATTTGATTTCTTCAACATTTAAGCCTGAAATTGTAGATCGGTGGATAAGCCAATGTACTTTTTCACTCAAGACTTTACGAAAAGTTTCTCATAATAATTTGCTTTCCATTTCTCAGAAACAAGCGGTACTGTATGCTATTTCTAAAGTTGAATGCATGAAAGTGCGGTTAATTGCAAAAGTAAAAAAAGGAGAAGGAATCAGGAAAGTAAATATAAGTGACCGTGTTCGCTGGATTAAATTGGATAGTGCTTTTGAGAATCGCATGCAAACGAATGTAATTGCAAACATTACGCACATTGATTTAACATCGTTTTTAAAAGATGTTTTAATTTTATTCACAAAGAATGTGAAAAAACTATTAAAAAATGGTAAAGCGTATAAAATAAATACTGTATTATCATGCAAATTTAAAAAAATTTCAAATAATGTTGAAAATAATATTAAGGAAATAGTTGATACCAAACACTTTACTACACCTAACGTTGAAATTTTTCCATATACATTATTGAAATCATGGTTTAATGAGCATGTACGAGACTATCTTTTAAGAGATGTAGAAGAATTTCAAGAGCGGGATTCTGGTTGGACACTTGATTCAATTATAAATATTCAACTTAATATAAATAGATATAATCCACTACGAGCTGCAGGATCTTACATACCGTTACCAGAGTTCATACAGAAAAAGAAAGCATGTATAAATGTTCAAAATAATGATGAAGAATGTTTTAAATGGGCGATTCTATCCGCTTTGCATCCAGTTTCTTACAAAAATCATCCATATAGAGTTACACATTATTTACCTTTTAGCGATGAATTAAATATGAAAGGTATCACATTTCCAGTATCTATACGTCAAATTCACAGATTTGAAAAACAAAACAGTGACATATCAATAAACGTGTTTGGCTTCGAAAACAAAAATTTTATACCTCTTTATTTAACAAAGAATAAAAAAAATAAACATATTAATCTACTTAAATTTGCACATTATTTTGATATCAGAGCTTCTGTTTGCAGTAATGATGAAATAAAATATCATTATGTATATATTAAAGACTTATCGAGATTAATAAGAAAAAGTTTAACAAATACAAAACGTAAACAATACATATGTGATAGATGTTTACACTTTTTTAATACTACACAAAAACTCAGTGAACATGAATTGTGTTGTAAAGAAATGAATAATTGTAAAATAACTCTACCGAAAGAGGGAAAAAATGTAATAAAATTTAAAAATTTTCATTGTAAAGAAAAAATTCCTTTTATTATATATGCCGACTGTGAATGTCTGTTAAAACCTATTGTTCAAGAGAAGGAGGAAAATGAAATTATAAAGAAAAGTGTAGCATTTCAAAGGCATGAAATATTTAGTATTGGATACTATTTGAAATGTAGTTATGATGAAAATATTTCAAGATATAATTGCTATCGAGGACAAGATGCAGCCAAATGGTTTGCTCAAGAATTAAAATTTATTGCTAACTTTATTCAAAGTGTATACAAACATCCAGAGCCTATGGAAACACTAACTTCAGAAAAAATTACTTATCATAGAAATTCAAATGTTTGTCATATTTGTGAAAAATCGTTTCATAATCGAATTAAAGTTCATGATCACTGTCATTTAACGAACAAATATAGAGGCCCTGCACATGCTGGCTGTAATCTTAATTATCAAGACTCAAGAATGATACCTGTCGTATTTCATAATCTCAGTGGCTATGATGCACATTTTATAATTTATGATGTTTGTAATAATTTTGCAGGTCGCATCGATTTGCTTCCATTGACTAAGGAACGTTACATCTCTTTCACAAAACATGTTGCAAATAGCAATATTCAATTTCGATTTATAGATTCTTACCGATTTATGGCTTCATCACTTGACAAATTAGCATCTTATCTTCATGAGTATAAAATAGTTAATTCAGTATTTTCAAATATTCAGGAGGAAAAAATCAGACTATTAACTCGAAAAGGAGTTTTACCTTATGAGTATATTGATTGCTTTGAGAAACTTGATGAAACTCAATTACCTGAAAAAGATAAATTTTTCAGTCATCTTAACGACTCAACAGTATCGGATGATGATTATGAGCATGCGCAAAAAGTATGGCAAGAATTTAATTTACAAACACTAGGTCAATATTCAGATCTATATATGAAGACGGATATCTTATTACTCGCTGATGTTTTCGAGAATTTTCGTGATCAATGCATTAAAGCGTACGGTCTTGATCCAGGTCACTATTTTACTACACCAGGATTTACATGGGATTGCATGTTAAAGCATACAGGTGTAGAATTAAAACTTTTATGTGATATCGATATGGTTTTGTTTGTAGAACGAGGAATTAGAGGAGGTCTTAGTCAATGTTCAAACAGATACGCTATCGCAAACAATAAATATATGAGAGATACCTATGATTCTGATAAAGAGGATGTTTATCTAATGTACTTAGATGCTAACAATTTGTACGGTTGGTCGATGACTCAAGCACTACCTTACAATGGTTTCGAATGGTTAGAAAATTATGAAGATATTAATTTTCTGGAAATTGATGACAATGCATCAATTGGTTACATACTAGAGGTGGATTTAGACTATCCACATAGTATTCATGACAAGCATAATGATTTACCTTTTTGTACGAATCATGCAAAACCTCCTGGTTCAAAGCAGGAAAAACTTTTAGCTACTCTCGAAAATAAACGAAATTATGTCATACATTACCGAACCCTCAAGCAGGCAGTATCGAATGGACTTCATTTAAAAAAAATTCATAAAGTTTTACAGTTTGCGCAGTCAACCTGGCTCAAACCTTACATAGAATTAAATAGTTCAATGAGAGCTTTAGCTAAAAATGAATTTGAAAAAAATCTATTTAAACTAATGAATAATGCTGTGTTTGGTAAGACTATGGAAAATGTGCGTAAACATGTAGACGTAAAACTTGTAACAAAGTGGGATGGAAGATATGGTGTAGAAGCTTTAATATCAAAACCAAATTTTCATAGTAGAACAATATTTAGTGAAAATTTAGTTGCCATTGAATTGCAAAAAACAGAAGTATTTATGAATAAGCCTATATATGTAGGACTCACAGTACTGGATATCTCAAAAACACTTATGTACGATTTCCACTACAACTATATGATAAAAATGTATCAACAAAATTGTAAACTCTTGTACACGGATACAGATAGTCTAATTTATGCTATAAAGTGTCAGGATATATACGAGGATATAAAAAGAAATTTAAAATATTTTGACACTTCAGATTATCCCGAAGACAACGAATTTGGAATGCCACGCGTAAATAAAAAAATTGTTGGACTTATGAAGGATGAATGTAATGGAAAAATATTAACAGAATTTATAGGCTTAAGAAGTAAGATGTATTGTACACGAGTGAATGGACAAGATTGTATGAAAAAAATTAAAGGAATCAAAACGTCAGTCGTGAAAAATACAATCGATTTTAATGACTACCTGGACTGTTTACAAAATTCAAACATTAAACAAAGACAACAGTACACAATTCAATCTAAACTGCATAAGGTTGAAACTGTTAGACAACAAAAAGTTGCACTCAATCCATACGATGATAAGAGATATTTAATTCCAAACAGTACAGACACATTGGCTTGGGGTCATTATAAAATAAAGTAAGTATCCATTTTTTTTTAAATCAGTACCATTTGCTTGTAATTTGTTTTTTAAATGTTTTTTTACTATTTTTCAGATGAATAGTGATAAACATGTTCATTTTAAAGAAAACGTTGAAATTCACTATTTGCATTCATGGAAACATGCATACCAGAATGCTCGACGGGGACAATGGATGCAGATTGCTTGCGATCGAGAACGATTTCGTTTAAGAATTATGAAAACTAGTACAATTGTTACACCTATATTGTTAAAAAAAATTTATGAAATAAATGTAACTAAATGATTAACTTTTTTGTTAAATATTATATTTTCTTTAAATGAATAAATAAATGTAATTAATTCTTAAATAGCTTGTTAATTTATTTATAAGATGTTTAAAAGTGAATGGGAATAAATAAATGAATAACTACAAATTTTTTAATTAATAAAGTGTTTATTTATTTCAAACTTACATATCATTTTTATTTATCCAACTATTATGAGAATTATCAAATCCTAACCACTTTACATAATAATTATTACCACTTTTTTTAATAATTTTTTCTACTAAATATATATCTGGACATTTAGTCTTGAGAAGTTCCTGCTCATAAAATCCCCCTGCTATTGGCTTATTCTTATAATCCTTTAAGTGAAATGTAACTGGATTCGTATGACTAACTCGGTCGATAGTGAAAATTTCTGTAGACCAGTTTGGTGTGTAACCTTTCTCAAAAACTTGCTTGCTTTTACTAACACGCACTTTATCACCAACTGTAAACTTTGTATATTTAAGCAGTTTTCTTGAGAGATTTTGAGTGGAAATGCGTTGAATTATTGCACCAACGTCAGCTGTTTTCACATCTGAAGGTTTCATTCCAATTGTTCGATGTTTAGTATTGTTATATTTCATGATTAAATCTGGTAAGATGTCTAACCATTTATGATTACCTTGTAAACTAAATTTTTTCCACATATTACTTTTCAACGTGCGATTGAATCGTTCGCAAATGGAAGCTTTAAGTTTACTAAAAGTTGAGTATAAATTAACTTTATATTTCTTCATGAGACTATCAAAATCTTTATTGTAAAATTCTTTGCCTCGGTCACAGTGCAAGTTCTTTGGCACATATCCTTTTTTAAATATTGATTCTACTGCTTTTGATACTTCTTTACCAGTTTTTTGTTTTACTGGTACAGCCCATGCAAACTTAGACAGTGTGTCAATGACTGTAAGTAAATATTTAAATCCTTTATTTTCTCTGTGATAGGGTATCATTTCAACTAAATCAGCTTGCCAAGTTTCATTCAAATCACGTAGTTCATACTTTCGACGTGCATAATTTCTTCGTGCTGGTTTATGAAGTTCTTCTACCAAATTTCGTCGCTCAGATTGCATATTTGTTTTTTTTTATAACTTTTTATAACCTTTTTGTTCTGCCATAGATTTCGTGTTTGTAGAGAATTTTTTATGATACTGTTTCCACTGCTGTGAAGGTTGATCCTTTGTTTTTTGATTATTTTGCTCAAGAGGAGTATAACCTTTACTACTGTTCGGTCCCATTATACTTATCGAATGATGTAATATTAACACATGCAATCTATTTATACTATTTTATTATTATTTATGAAATTTCATTGTTTACAATTGGACTATAATCTTTTACATTTCGAACAAGTTTTACATCATAATTCTTAATTTTTAAATCAATTTCATCTCGTAACATATCTATTAAGTTTTCTATTTCAGTGATTGCATTTAATAATCGTGTTGTGACGTCAGTTATTTTTTTTATTTCCTCCTGCAGAGTTTTAAGATTTACAGCATCCTTTGGTTGAGTTGGTGCTGCCACGTTACATAGTCTCTTGTTTTCAATGTCATATTGTCCATCTTGAGTATGCTTGTAACCAATGCCTGGAGGACCACGATTAACTGGCATATGCCCCAAGTGCCTACCAAACACATCAACACTCATATTGTAATCTTCAATGGATGATATTAGCCTCACGTAATTCTTCAACGATAGAATGAATCTCGTTTACGTGATTTTGATTGCCAGCTGATGTTTCAGCTAACAACAGCCTTAAACGATCTACCAGTTCGTTAGGATTGTCCCAATATATATAGTCAGTAGTAGCATGTTTGTAAACGATTTTTTGTGGTGGGGGTAATGATAATCCAGTACCACTACGTCGTTTATTTTTAATTAACTTTGCAATATAATTATTATACTTGTTACTAGATTGTTCTCGTATTTCTTCAGCTGATTTATAATACTTTCTAAAAGCATTCGTATTGTTAATAATTTCACCATAAGCATTCAAATCTGCTTTATTAATGACTGTATTATCAGGTTCTTTCTTAAATAATAATTGTACAAGACCAGGACTTTTTTTATACTTTTTATTACCTATAATAATATCATCATTATCAAATGATATAGGACTATCACCAATTTTAAACGTATCATTCATAAACTTTCTTACACCGTACACAATGTCTAATGTTTTAGTTTCTCCTCTTCGAAGCATTGTAATGTATTTATTCTCAAGATCAAAGTTTGGAGATGTTGGTGGGGTATCTGTTAAGGTTGTATCAACATCACTAACTGCAGACATATAGCCTACTTCGTCATCATCAAAATCATTCTCCTCTTCACTCTTTAATTCTTTAGTTTTAAACTCTGATTTTACTTCATTCTTTACATGTGAACTTAACTTTTTTTTCTTCTGTTGGTGGAAAGGTGTTTCAGAAACATTAATTAATTTTTCAAGTGGTTGAACAATAGGTTTAAATGTTTCATTTAAAATTTTTTCAGTATCAGTTTTGCTTGATTTGAGTAAATCATATTTGCGTTTGATAGCATTACGAGCTTTTTCCATTTGCTGTAGAACATTAATTTGCTCACTAAAATCAGTCATGTTGACTTTTCAAAGACTTGGACTAGAATGACTGTTTTAAACGGTTAATGCTGCATTTATAAGAAATTGATCGAATCCTTTCCTATATCTACCATCATTTATTTCCCGATCTTTATCTAATACTAAGAAACCATGATTACTATTCCAACAGGATGAACACAAGTCTTTGAAACGTTGATATGTCATGTCAGTATTAACATGATCATTGTACACATGTTTTAAATTCATATCATCTTGTCGAAAAATTATTAAAAAATTTACATTATCTCTAACTAAATGTTTCGGTACTTGTGCATATGATTGACAAAGATAGAAACAATCAACATTTTTATGTCGACCCATACAATAGAAAGCTTTTACATTACCCTGCTTTTCACACGCAATATCATCAAAAATCATAACTGAATTAGGACGTGCTGTATCGGGGGATACTACAAGATCATAATCGCTGTAAGGTAAGTATTCAACACCATCAATTGGTTCAATGAGTTTCTCAAGAAACTTATATTTCGGTTGATTCAAGGACTTCGAGTATATGTAAATATTCTCAAATTTTAAACCATTAGGATGTGTGATTAGCGCTAGTAACGCATTAGTCTTTCCACAGTTTGACGGTCCACAAAATACAGCACGTATGGTATTCGGTAACAAATCACCATGTCGTTTAATATTTTTATCTTTTACCTCTGTAAGAGTATCAAAATTTATGACTGGAAGTTTGAGAGACTGTTTTTTGAAATCCATCGCTTTCAAAGTTTCAATCACAACTGTTGACTAATAGTATAAAAGGAAGTATTTATACGATTTAGAGTCATTCATACTTGAACCTCCGGAGTGGAATGATTGTTCACAAAGGTAAAGGTGCACTAAACAAACTTATTAATAAATTACCATTCGAACTGCATGTACCAGGCTATCAATATTGTGGACCAGGTACTAAATTAAAAAAGAGGTTAGAACGTGGAGATCCTGGTATTAATCCATTGGACGCTTCTTGTAAGGAACACGATATTGCTTACTCACAGAACCGGGAAAATGTTGCTGCTAGAAACGCTGCCGATCGAGTTTTAGCAGAGAAGGCGTGGAATCGTGTGTTTGCAAAGGACGCTAATTTTGGTGAAAAAGCTACAGCTTATGCTATAACAAACGTTATGAAAATGAAATCAAAACTTGGTATGGGGGTGAAAAAACGTAAAAATATACAGAAAAAAAAATTTTCATTAAAAAAAATAATTAATAAAACATCAAAGTTTATTACACCTAGTAGTAATTCAAAAGTAGTTATTAAATCAGCGTTAAAAGCTGCACGAGATGGCGTAAAGAAGGTGGGAGGTAAACGTAAAATAATATTATCAAGAATACTACCCATTCCAAAAATGGGTGGTTTCTTACCAGCGCTCATTCCAATTTTTGCAGGTCTCAGTGCCGTTGGTTCTTTGGCAGGTGGAGCTGCTGGCATAGCAAATGCTGTTAATAAAGCTAGTGCTGCTAAGAAACAATTGGAAGAGAAAAAAAGACATAACCTACATATGGAATCACTAGCTATTGGAAAAGGTTTATATTTGAAACCACATCAAAAAGGTTTCGGTATAGTCGTTAATAATAGTAATAAAATATGTAAGAAAAAAAAAAGATGTCCAAGAAAAAAAAAAACTTTATCAAAATAATACTTCCTCATCGACCACTGAATGAACTCGATATACTTAAATATGTTCAGAAATTAAAAATATCAAATTTTCGTGGAGTGTTTATGAGAGATTCATTACCTCGCAGTGGGCCATGGTATAAGGAATCAGCCATTGTAAATCTCGATAACAAAACTGGTCCTGGTACTCATTGGGTAGCTTATCGCAAAGATGGTAACAACGTTTCCTATTTCGACAGTTTTGGAGATTTGAGACCACCCACAGATATTATTAATTACTTAAAAAATAATAAAATTCAATATAATTATAAAAGATATCAAGAATTTAATTCTTTTATTTGTGGACACCTCTGCTTAAAATTTCTAGCAAATTTGTTGAACCATTCAGACAATTATAATCTTTATAAATAAATGTTGCTGCTGTTAAGATTTTAGTAATAGATGAACAGTCAAGATGATTGAATCTCTGACTCTCAGCTTATCAGGTACCTCCTCAGTATTGGAGACTCACTATTTTCCACCTATTGAATTAGATCATGACAAGACATACGCTTTAGGTCTCGTTGAACTGTTAACATTCAACTCAATTCCAAACATTGATTTTGGACACAATAAATTCTACGTTGGAAATGAAACTATTGAACTAGCTACAGGTAGTTATGAAATAGAAGATCTTGAGAAAACATTATTGGAAATTCTTAAATCCAAAAATATAAAAATTAGTATCAAACCAAACAACAACACGTTGCGCAGTATTATTACATCCAGTCATCAGATTGATTTTCGTCCACATGACTCTATCGGACGTGTGTTAGGTTTTACAAAACGTCTCTTACCACCCTATATAAGTCATACATCTGACTTACCAGTAGCCATTCTCAAAGTAAACGCACTACGAGTTGAATGTAATATCACTTCAGGAGCGTACATTAACCAAAATAAAGTTCATACAATTCATGAATTTTTTCCTGCTGTACCACCAGGATATAAAATTATTGAGGTTCCAAAGCAAATTATTTACTTACCTATATCTGTAAAAATTATCGACTACTTGCAATTACGTATCATAGATCAAGACGGTGACTTAGTAAATCTTCGTGGTGAGGTTATCACAATTCGCTTACATTTAAAAAAAGTGACGTGATGGGAATTGTTTTTAATGCTAAGGTTGGTAGAGGGTATATTAACTCGTCACCATGCCGTCAGACGATCAATCGTCCTCAGACAGTCAACAGACTAACACGTCAAAACATTCAATTTCTAAGGAGCTTGGGTCTCAGAATCGTCGACATAAGGAAAAGAAGACTATACAACAAAAAATAACTTGCATTTTAATTTGCTGCTGTCGTCAACGAAATGGAAGAAATACTAAATGTACAGTCACCAGTTGTCTTTGATGAATCGATAGCACATCAAGAAATACATGCGCATCAGCCATACACTTCACTAGCATTCAACAATAGTGATGAGATTCGTATATCCATACAACATCAAGATCTATGCCTTTTACCATACAAAAGTTCACTTCACATTTGTGGAAAAATAACAAAAGCTGATGGAACTGCATTATCTCACACAACTTTAGTAAATAATGCTATTTGCCATTTATTCGAAGAAATTCGATATGAAATTAATGCGATAGAAATCGATAGATGTAAAAATGTAGGACTAACTAGTCTTGTGAAAGGTTACATCTCCTATAGTCCGAATCAAAGCAAATTTTTAGAAAATGCTGGATGGATAGATGTTGAAGAAAAAAATCAAATAACTGATAATAATGGATATTTTGACGTTTCTATACCATTGTCTATGATTTTAGGATTTACTGAAGATTATCGAAAAATTGTTATTAATGTTAAACACGAGCTCATACTCATGAGATCTAGAAATGACTTGAATGCTGTTGTTCAAGAATCTTTTAAAGTAAATGAGAGAAATGCCTACGAATCATTCAAGATTCACTTAAATCGTATAGAATGGCTGATGCCTTACATAGTAATGTCAGACCGACGTAAAATACAATTATTTAATTATATTCAAAAAGATGTACCGATAGCTATGAGCTTCCGGTCTTGGGAATTGTATGAATATCCAATGCTTCCATCAACATCACACCACATCTGGACTGTAAAAACAACTAATCAGTTGGAAAAACCAAGATTTGTAATCGTAGCATTTCAAACCAATCGAAAAAATATAAATTCCATGAATGCAAGTAGGTTTGATCATTGCGACATTACCAATATAAAACTATTTCTTAATTCACAATATTATCCTTATGGAAACTTAAATCTTGATATATCACATAATCAGTATGCTCTCTTGTATGATATGTATGCAAAATTTCAAAATGTTTATTATAACAAAGACAATATTGTAGATCCATTATTAACTAAAAATGAATTTAAAACAATTGCACCACTAATTGTTATCGATTGTTCAAAACAAAACGAAACACTGAAGCAAGCTGCCGTTGATGTACGTCTAGAATTTGAAGTTAAAAATAATATTCCTGCGGGAACTACTGCTTACTGCTTAATATTACACGATCGTATTGTACAATATAACCCTATTAGTGGAGATGTAAAAAAACTTGTATAAATGTTATTTGAAATAATAAATAAATATCTTACAAACACAGACAAAGTTTTTTTTTCTTTTATCACCATCTTTCCATTCCCACATATCATTAATAACTATAATTAATTATTAATGTCAATGTCGATACAACAGATTACGTCGCGTTGGCAAGGTGGCGCGCGCGCGCGGGCCGATGGGGGGCGCTCGCGTCGATACCCGTCGTAAATTAGGTTAGGTTCAGGGGGCGCTCGCGCCGATATCCATGGTAATGCAGGTTCCACTCGGGAGGGCGCGCGCATCGAATGCCATGGTAAAACAGCTTATTATTCATATGCCATGGTAAAACAGGCTCCTGTCGGTAAAACAGGTTCCTACTGGGTGCGTATCGATATGTTTGCCATGGTAAAACAACTTATTATTCATATGCCATGGTAAAACAGGCGCCTGTCGGTAAAACAGGTGCCTACTGCGGCGCGTATCGATATGCCAGGCTTTGGTAAAGCAGGGGGCGTCGGTATTACCATCGGTCGGTAAGGTAGGAAACTGTTAGCACGGATCAGAACCATACTCTGATGGTAAGTGGCTTAGAATCCTCTTTGCCCCAGCTACTTACGAAGTTTAAGTAATATATATAAAAATAATTATTTAAAATATAAATTTACGGTACGATTCAAAATACTTGTCGATTACAGTTTGATTTCAGTGCTTTCAATTGCAGAAATTTTTTATGAAGTTTAAGTAATATATATAAAAATAATTATTTAAAATATAAAGTTACGGTACGATTCAAAATACTTGTCTATTTCAGTTTGATTTCAGTTCTTCCAATTGCAGAAATTTTTTATATGAAATTTTCGTAATATTTAAAAAAATGTTTAATTAAAATTCAAAGAAATAGATAATATAAGGGAGTTAAAATTAAAGTTATTTATTTATCAGATAACAATGTCAGATTGAATTGCAGAATTTATTTATCAGATAACAATTCTCAAAGTTTGATTAGAATAACACAATACTTGCGGGTTTTGATACCTTCTTGGAAGGTATTTTTGATTTCAGTACTTTCTATTGCAGAAAACTATTATGGAATTTAAGTTACATATAAAAATGGTGTTAACACAATAGTTGCGGGTTTATAGAGAAAATATGGGAGTTAGAATCAAAGATATTTTTATTATAATGTACACTCAAAATGTGAAGAAAAGCGAAGAGAATAGTTGCACTTTAAACCAGTAATTTTTTAGTAAAAAATATTTTTTTATCTACCTTATAATCTGCAAATGACGCCTGAAATTGACGAAAATTTACAATTTGTTACTTTTTTAGAATAATTTTCATTTAATCAATAATTTTATATATATTATTCAAATTTTGGATCATAAAGAATACTTTACAGATACTTATTTAATACTTATAGAATTATTTATCGGGGATATTCGTTAATTCTTAAAGAATTCTTTTTTTCACAAGTGCGCTTATCGGGTACAACCACTGCAAACTTTGTATTCAATAAGTTTTATTACAGTTATTTAAATATTGTTTTAGTAACTTGTAGTTTATTTCAAGTATACTTTAGAATCGGACATTCATGCATCACTTACAGAAATCTTAAAGCGTACTTCTAATGTATGCTTAATAAAAAAAAGAATACTTTGAGTATACTTTAAGTATATTCCAAAAAATCTTTTTGCTGATTAAGCGGTTACGATATCCTAAACGTTGTCATAAAAATTAAATAATAACTAATTGGTATCGATATTATTAGAGGCTTTATTATTCGTAACAATAATAACTATGCGTCTATTTTCAGTAAAATCTAATTCGGGACAAGCGAAGCTTGAGTTGAGAGTTGGTCATAAAGGAATAACATATTTTTATTTAAGTTTCCATGCAGTAATTTGAAAACATTCACAATTAATTTTTTTCATAATATTCTTCATCTGATAAACAGGTTTGAATAATTCATTTCACGTTTATATCAAATATATATTCTTGAGATATTTAATTTATTTTTAATTTAGAATTTAAAGAAACCTATGTTTCAGTTGGAATATAGCTGTACTTAAAAACATAATTTCGTAGAAAAATGATAATTCTAATTAATAATATACTATAAATTGTATACACAACATAAAATAAAATAATTTTTACCTGATGTATGTGTATTAAGTAAATCGTTAAGACACTTGCATTAAAACATATATTTACACAAAAAGTTATATTTTTATAAATAACATATATTATTATACAAATTTATAAATTTTAGAATATTATTTACATATACACAACAATATTCACATTACTTCAATGAAAATATGTGTATCGTGTATATGCATATAATACAAATAATTTTGATGAAAAATAATTACATTTTATTATACGTAACAGTTGTGTTATTCTATAAAGTACTGGTATTTTGTGAATCTACCATTTACTGTTTAAATATTTAGATATTTATTTATTCCAGAGTTACATAACAAAGTTGCATATAACCATTTGCAAACCGATACAGTGTCAATATTATTATCTACAGAATAACACACTATAACCTCGCAAATCCTGCCGCTGTTCGCAGGACTGGATAAATGACAAAAAATACAAACAAAATGATGGCCAGTTATACTGAGATCGTTACAGAAAAACCTCCAGCTATAATCATAATTCTAAACAAATCATTCATTCGTAAAAGGTACCAAGTCTCGTGTCCGAGTCAGACTTCCATACTTATAGATCATACTAGCCTTCACACTCTATATATATACCCAATCAGCAAAAAGATTTTTTGGAATATACTTAAAGTATACTAAAAGTATTCTTTTTGTATAAAGTATACTAGAAATATGCTTTAAGATTTCTATAAGTGCTGCGTGAATGTCCGCTTCTAAAGAGTACTTGAAGTAAACTACAAGTTACCTTGTTTGCAGTGATTAAAATAATATTTAAATAAATAGTCGTTATTCAAGTGTTCTAAAAGATAACTTCAAGAATGCTTTCAGTTTACGTTTTTTCAAGAATTTAATCATTTTTCATTGTCAGTTTTCTAGAAAAACACTTGAAGAATACTAAAAAATTACTTCAGGTGTTCTGTTTGCAAAATAAATGTTCTCGTTCTTTAACAGAATTTGAAGAATGTTCTCAAATAACTGTAATAAAACTTATTTAATACAAAGTTTGCAGTGGTTAAAAGTTTATAAAAATCGTTTTTAATATTACTCTAGATAGATTATTATTGCATTAAAAATAATAATTACAATGCATACATTCTTTTATCTTAAATTCAACATAGATATTTTATAATTAAAAATTGTTTTGATTGTATTTATATTAACTATTATTCGCTTACAACAACAAAAAACTATTTAACACTTCAACAAAAACTATACTTTTTATATATTTTAATTTTAAATAATTCAATATATTTTAATAACCTGGCCTAAATTTATTCAGTTTCTCTTACGTCAATGATCAATCTGTTAATTTCAGCATAGAAATCATAGCTACAAAAATTCGAGATTTTCAATGCCAACTGTCAAGATCAAATAATTATTTGAATATCGATATCATTATGAAATATATTGTACCAACCCTAGTGGAAATAGAAAATGTAAAAAAGTGTACAAAAATTATAAAAAAAGTGTAAGATAATAATAGAAAAAAGGTCGGAATTGGGACATAAATAACTGTTTCACAAGATTTTTTTACAGTTATGTATACGACTTTTTATAGTTTCTTACTGTAATTTTCAGTTATTTACATTTTCTGAAATTAGAATTCAGTTATTTATAATTATTAACTGTTACTTACATTTTTTTAATGGACAATAATTGGCAGTAAATACTTAAATATAAATAACTAATATTTACGGTTGTGGCCAGTTATTAAGAGTTTTTTACAATTATTTACATTTTGTGAGTTAGGTAAATAATTAGAAATTCTAACCCAGAAGGATAAATTCTAGGAATGTTACATATAGTATTCTATAGTAAAAGTTGATAGATTTTCAGTTAAATAGCGGTAAACCCAGCTGGTGTTGAAAAAAACGAGAAAAAATTCACTTTTTGAGGTTAGAATAACTTTTGAGCAAATAAATTCCAATACCTAAAAAATTTTTTCTGTATTCTGAAAAACATTTGCAATGTGTACCCAAAATTTGGTGCATTTTAAAATTTTGATCGGTACACTTCACGTGGAATACCCCATTTATATACATTTATATACGTTTTCAAGATGTAAGAAAAAAAATAAAATAAATTTTTTTAATTTACAATTTGCAGTATCTTCTACATATGTAGGAGCTTTGTGTAAAAAGTTCGTTCCCCTTTGGGATACCAACTTAAAATTTATAAGTATTTATTCTACTTAGACTTTATAAAAGGACGAAAGGAAGCAATAGCACTAAGAAGAGTCCGTGGCTGAGTGGTAAGATAGTCGACTCTAGCTCATGAGGGCATGGGTTCAATTCCCGATGGAATCGATTTTTTTTTAATTATTAATCAGATTTAGATTATATAATAAATAGTTGTTTAATATTTTAATTTAATTAATTATTTAGCTGTAAAGTTCTGTATTTTTATTTTACTATAAAGATTTTTATGAAAATGTTAATAATTGTAAACAACTGTTAATAACTGTAAACAACTGCTAATATACAGCTGTTAAAAGTGGATAATTGTTATTTTCAATATTTGTAAACGACTGTAAAAAATTGTAAAAAGTGTTGAAAATCTATATATATATATAGAATGAAACTGCAAGAACCTGTTAATAGACGTAACAATCTGTAAATAATTATTATTACAAAATTATTACAAATATTTTATAGGATGTAAGTTACTGCAAAGAACTAAAAATAACTGTAAAATATGGTAAAAAGCTGTTTATGACTGTAAACATTGGAAATGTACTGTTACTTATGTCCCAAATCCGACCTTTTTTCTACAAATATTAACAGTTTTTTTGCAATATTTTAATCATTATTCAAACCATATTTCACAATTTTTTACAGTTTTTTACATTTATTTTTTTCACTAGGGAATAAAAGTCTCGTAAATCATAATAATTTTACAAATACTAAAACTCGGTTGGACCGAAAAATTTGTACCGTTTTATAGTAAAAATAATTGTAGTAGATCGATATATATATGAAACAACTTTAATATCTTTAAAAATGAAAAAACTTGATCTCTTCGAGCTAGTACTTTTTTTATTATTGCCAACGTTTTGTCATCTTCATCATCATCGGTCATCTTCAGGGCTCTGATAGACAATAATTTAACAAAAATAACAACTATCCACTTGTAATAAACATAGTAAAACATAAGAAATTACACAATAAAAACTCAATCTCACCTTACACTAATCTAATTCTACTCTGTATCGTAGAAGAGTTAAAATCACATTGGTATTAAGCTAGTGTCAAGGTTTGAACGGAGCCGTGAACAACGCAAAATTGTAAACAAAAATATACATAAACATATGTGTGGACTTCTCCTTCCACCCGTCCTTTATACAAAATTCACTAATAATACAATACATATCAAAAGTAAACGAAACATCGATTAAAAATTAAATTTTAAATAGAGAAATTATTAAGCTGTTGTTTATATAAATGTTTTTTAGGTAAAAAATGTTTTGTTTTCTATTAATACTTTTTTTATGCAAATAAATATATAACATTTCTAAAAATTCTCTTTTTTTATTATTACTTTCTCTATCTAAAGTTTGTACATTATCAAAATTAAAATCTGAGACGTGATTTTGACAATGTGATTTTGACTCTTCTACGATATAGAGTAGAATTAGATTATAGCTTAGTGTAAGGTGAGATTGAGTTTTCATTGTGTAATTTCTTATGTTTTACTATGTTCATTATAAGTGGATAGTTGTTATTTTTGTTAAATTATTGTTTATCAGAGCCCTGAAGGTGATCGTATAAAGGTGTGAGACGGTCGAAACGTTGGCAATAATAAAAAAGTACTAGCTCGAAGAGATCAAGTTTTTTCATTTTTAAAATTACCTTATAATTCAACTACAATTCAACTTTAATATCCTTGAGTTAATTATATACAGAATTAATCAAAATGAATAAGTATAAATATTAACTTGAAAAAATCATTTCACCTAATAAAATTATATCAATGTATGAAAAATGATAAAATATATAGATAATTCAATATTTAATTGATTTACAAAGCTTCAAATATATATGTATACAGTTTAATATTTTAGTAATCTAAAAATACTTAAAATTGAAAAATATACTAAAACACGTTCACTGGGGATCAGGGTGAACATACAATAATAAAACAACACTTTTTATTAGAAGCTGGAATATTTAATACTAATAAAATAATTATACATTAAACGAAAACGAAAAAATAGTCACGGTCGCCAGCCGCGTTCACGCGGCAATTTTATATATATCTAAATCGCGATTACCGCACACACACACGCACAATTACACAGCTTGTACGGGAAGCTGGAGAAACAGGAAAGCGAGGCAGGAGTTCTCACCTGCAGAAGCTCGAAAAACAATTAATAAAATAACCACTCTCTATAATAATAATCTAATTAGCGTTTAAACCGTATCGCTCGACGGCCCGACTCGGAATCATACGCGCAACAGCTGGATCTCGTTCGCTTGATTCGGCCGATCCGACGTACGTATCGTTTATGCGCAGTGAAGACTTCTGCTCCCGTGCACCGTCTCACCTTATTGGATATTATGAACCCGGAACCTTGTACACAGGAATAATGTGAGCACTTGGTAATATACTCTCGTTCCATAATAACATCAATCTAGTAGAGTTTGTTTGTGTATCAGGTGTGGCATGCGGGAACGACGGCATCAACACTGCACCGCATATTTTCTCAGCTGATCCTTCCTCACCAGGTTCCTGAGTGCTTTATTCATAACTGCTTTATTCATACTTCTTCATCAAGCTAGATTATTCAAGGTAATGGTACTAATTACAATGTTTCTTTCTTCAATATTGATATCTTGTGGAGGTACTATCCTAACCTCACTTTACCTATCCTTCTCCTTACCTGCAACTAGGTTTTAACAACCTGCTGCTTTCCTCAACTCTAATTTCTGTTCAGTATTATTTACTAATACTGTTGCAGGTACTCACAGGAGGTTTTACAGCAGCGGAGGACCACCACTTCCTTTGATGAGGCTGGATTCGACTTGACTTTGTCGATGCACCTGTCAAGTACTCTCTACACTACCTCAACTTCTACCTTATACGATTATCTTCTCCAGGATATAATGAACAGGATTCAAGACAGGACCTCAACCAACTATCAAGGATTACTCAACAAAGAAATGGATATTATATTATGCGGAACACTGACAGGAACAGTGATTTTGTGCGTGTGCGTATGTATCACATGGAGTTTGTACTCCTTTCTCACGGTCTAGACTAGCTGGATTCCGAGTGAGGTATTATCTAATTCCTATAAGTCACGGGGCTTTGGAATGCTGAACATACAAATATAAAAGTACGCTAATTAGGTGATGTCACGTCCAGACTTGTAACCATAAAAACGTTACAAGAAGGCAAATGGTTAATAAACCATTTGCGTTCCTTTCGCTCTTGTTTGACTAGGACTAGCCTTACGTCTCCGGGAGTAGCGAGCGAAGTTATTTTGAGAGTAGAGATGTAGGATATAATGTGGGATAATAAAATAATATATTTTTTTATTCGTATTAATCATGCATTATTTATTTAAATTTGTTAACATAATAATACAATGTTTTCTTTTTAAATGAACATATGTAACTAAATTCTTCTAGCTTTTTAATGGACAAAGACACACATAAAATGACACTATTTTATAAACAATTGCATAAAATTATTTAAGTTAAATAAGAATTTTAATTTTGGTTATATAAACAATTGCACGACGAACACGTTCACAAATCATAGAATGAAATATACGTAATGTTATTTTATTACAAACATTAATAATTAATAGTCGAGATAAGAATTATTATAAATAAATGCAGTTCCAAATAATAATTGTTATAAGAGAAAACGGTTGATTCAGCAATTGAAATAATATAAAATATCAGGTTTGCCTTTACGAATATTACAAGCGTATAGATAGCCGAAAAGATTAGATCTTCAGTACCCAAATATATATAGATATAAATATAAGTATGTGTATATATATATATATATATGGGTGGTTCTCTGTGACATCGAAGATGAAAAAAATAAATATTGCTATAACTGTGGGAATATGTTTTAGAGGTATCCAGTAGTTCTCCTGAATTTTTTCAGATTTTTTCTGGGCCATTATTTTAAGTTACAGAGAGTCAAAGTTGACATTTTAGCACTTTTTTGCATTATATGCTCATTTTCATGAATTTTTAGCTTCCAGGGGATGCATTTTTCACTAAAAACATAAGTATGACTTTTTTTGTAAAATTTTCCGAACTTTTTATTAAAAATACTTTTAAAGACATAAATGTATGCTGTCACACTCTTGTAAGCCATTTAAACCTTAAATAGTGAAAATCAGCAATTCTGCTCCGGACTCTGGTAACCTAATACTGTCTAAAAGATGTCTTTTTATAGTCAGAAACTGCCTAAAAATTTCCAGAGTGGGTCTAAATCATTAAGATCACTTATGGTCAAAATATCCGGGAAAAGTGCCCGAAATATTAATAGAAATGTATATTTGTTGCCTTATAACGATGAATCTATTAGCATGATCATTGCAAAAAAATTTGTGCACTTGCCTTGGAGTGGTAGAAAAGTATCTTCACTTGTTTCAATATCCATCTAATACCCTGTAAGCTGCTAAAAATACAAATATTATTATACAAATGTAAAAAATTAATTTTTAAACATTTATAATGCTGAATTTTTAGTTTGACATCCCTTACAAGAATTATAATACTAATCTGAAGGATTACTATAAATATAAAAACATCATTATTACAATAACTGAATATACGTATTTAATACAAAAGATATATAAATAAATCGGATATATAATTATAATGAATAATATGATAACGTGACAGTGACAAGTTTGTGAAATCTAAACAATGTATTGCTGAATAATAATAATAATAATGTTGATACTTTTATAGTAATCCTTCAGATTAGTATTATAATTCTTGTAAGGGATGTAAAACTAAAAATCCAGCATTATAAATGTTTAAAAAATAATTTTTTATAATTTTATAATAATATTTGTAGTTTTAGCAGTTTACAGGGGATTAGATGGATACTGAAACAAGTGGAGATACTTTTCTACCATTCCAAGGTAAGTGCTAAAACACGTTCACTGGGGATCAGGGTGAACGGCTCCCATACAATAAAATAACAACACTTTTGGTCGAGCTAGAAACTTTAATATAATTAAAATAATAATAATACACAAAATCAACGAACAAATTAGTCACGGTCGCCAGCCGCGTTCACGCGGCAATATTTATATCTTTTATTATACGCGATTACCGCACACACACGCACAATCACAGCTTGACGGGAAGCTGGAAGACAGGGATTTTAGGCAGGAACTCTCACCTGCAGATGCTCGAATTTAACAATTAATAAAATATAATCGCTCTCGATAATAACTAAATATGCGTTATAAAACTACACGTCTCGTTCGACGGCCCGACTCGGAATCACCGAGTTCGTCGTGTTGAGCCGAGCAGCGAGTCCGCGCGCATGCGCTTGACACAACAGTCCCATCTCGTCCGCTTGACTCGGCCGATCCGACGCGCGTATACTGTGTGTATAGCGCAACTTCTCTCTTTCTCTCTTTCTCTCCTTCTCGCACCTTGCAATCAACATGCCATTTTGGAAGCTCGACATTACTAACGTATACAGGAACAGCTTGAAAACCAAACAAGCAGTAATTGTTCCTTATATCAACTCAAATTAATGTCGAATTTGTCCTTGTTTTTAATATCTATTTTAAGTGCGGTTTACTGGTAGAAGCTCGAGTACAATAATATACGGACTTGGTACAGCTCGGCGTTATACATAGCTGGTCATCATCTTCAAAGCTAGGCTTTCAAAGAGCTAGAAGGACTACCAAGGTGCTAAAAGGATTTTTAAGGAGCTGCAAGGTTTTCAAAGGAATTAGGAAATTTTCTGTAATAGTGTTTGTGTGTGTGCGCATGTCAATAACTAAAAGTCCGAACTCTTTCTTCACGGTCTGGCTTAGCTTGATTCCGAGTGAACGCTTCTTTATTCCTTATAAGCCACGGGACTTTGGAATGCTTTCTTATAACCAACGAATATAGTCTATAAGTGACATGCATTACAAAATGCCATGTCACAGTGCATAAATTTTTTTGCAATGATCATGCTAATAGATTCATCGTTATAAGGCAACAAATATACATTTCTATTAATATTTCGGGCACTTTTCCCGGATATTTTGACCATAAGTGATCTTAATGATTTAGACCCACTCTGGAAATTTTTAGGCAGTTTCTGACTATAAAAAGACATCTTTTAGATAGTACTAGGTTACCAGAGTCCGGAGCAGAATTGCTGATTTTCACTATTTAAGGTTTAAATGGCTTACAAGAGTGTGACAGCATACATTTATGTCTTTAAAAGTATTTTTAATGAAAAGTTCGGAAAATTTTACAAAAAAAGTCACACTTATGTTTTTAGTGAAAAATGCATCCCCTGGGAGCTAAAAATTCATGAAAATGGGCATATAATGCAAAAAAGTGCTAAAATGTCAACTTTGACTCTCTGTAACTTAAAATAATGGCCCAGAAAAAATCTGAAAAAATTCAGGAGAACTACTGGATACCTCTAAAACATTCCCACAGTTATAGCAATATTTATTTTTTTCATCTTCGATGTCACAGAGAACCACCCATATATATATATATATACATATACATATACGGTGAGGAACAAAGGTCCGCCTCGAACGTAGATAGCGGTGTCAAGTGTGTGATACTTAAATATTTCACATTGATCTACAAAAACAATTGTTCGTATAAATATCGGTTTGACTGTTTACCTCCGATTATTTTCGAGTTATATCCTTCGGCTATTCCTAACAGCATTTAACGTTGCGGAAACGTTGTGCCAACATTAATCTAGCAACATTCCAAAGTTGTTATGAAAGTTGCGGCAATGCTGGAGAAACGTTGCAGTAACGTGGGAAATTTCCGCTAATATTTTGTAAATTGCCGCGATGGGTGGAAACCAACGTTGAAACAACGTCTAAGTAACGTTGAAGAGCAACGAACATTTCCCACCTGGCAACTTTCATAACGTTGGAATTTTGCTAAAATAACGTCGCGACAACGTTGTCACAACGTTGTCATCTTCAATTTAATACTTAATTAAATATTCCGGTGATAATAATTAAATTTCGTAAACGGTGTATTAATTAAATTTTTAACTATATTTTTGTTTTCAGTACAACTAAATAGTTAGTTAAATATTCAGTTAAAAATATAGCTAATAATAACCAAATTATATAATTAAAAATTTACTTAATAATAGTTCCATTTTCAAATAAATATTTAATTAACTGAATTTTCAACTGCATTTTTGTTTTAAGGGCAACAAAACATTTACTTAAATATTCAGTAAAAATATAGCTAATAATAATCAAATTTTTAATTAAATATTATTGTGAAAAATTTGAATCCTTGCAATTGAAAATTTAAGTGATAATAGCTACCTTTTTAACTAAATTTTTAAGTAAATTTTTTAGTTAAATTTTCACTAATTTTTTTCGACCGGGAACTAGGAGGTCCGCGCTTTTATCGACATAGGGATTTATGTATCGATACGTAGGGAGTTTCGGAACACATGTAGTGGGGATCAATCGGGTATATATATTATATATGTATGAGATATAGAAGTAAATAAGAGATTCAAATCTCGCGCTAATCAGATTTTGGTGATATTACTACATATTTCATAGTAAGGACGATGTGTAGTGTATGGAATTACTGTATAAAATGGTATTATGCCAGTAATTCTGTAATACACGTATATTTACTGTAATAGTTGGGACAATGATAACTTATGCAAATGAGTTGTCATTTTTGAGATTAGTAAGGACTATACGGTAGCGGGGTGGGGGCACTTGTGACATGTAATTACATGAAGTAGATAAGTCAAATAATGACTTATCTCCCACAGGTGTCACGAGACAGATAGGAAAACGGGACAACAAGTAGAAAAAGGATAGATTGTTTAAATTTTCGGTTACGGAGGGTAGTTTCCGGAAAAGAGATAGTCTAGCATCAGTAGTCGAGTGGAGCAGTCGTGGTTTTTTTGTAGTAGAGTCTAGTATCAATAGTCATCGTGAGGAGATATATTTTGAGAGTGTTCTATTTAGAAGCCATTGAAATTAACTATTTTCATACGCGGATTAATTGTGAATTAATTGATTCCTGTATAGAATTATTAAGGAGAGGATATCATGTATTCCAATATATTGTTGATTAAATTTTTTGGAATCAATTTGGTAGATTTTCCAGCGGATTGGTAAGCAATCAAATTAGTATTGTGGCGTCCATTAGATCTATTAAATTACTTGTTGGTCAAACGTGGTTATTCGGGAGTGATTTTCGATCGTTGAAAAAAAAATTTATTCTTATGCAATACAGAACCTCGCTTCAATGTGAACATTGTTAGTGCATCTTATAGTAACCTGCTTTGTAATATTTTCATAAAGTAAGGTTAGTAGGAGCGAAGAAAAATTTAATTTCTTCGCTCCCCCTCCCCCTTCTGAAATGCAAAGAAAACGTTGAATAAAGTTTTCGTGATGAGCTTTTCTTTCGGCTATTATAAACAAAGAATCTCTTTTAATATAAAAGAGGCGTTTTTATCAATTTTTAGTGAACTAACCATTTAATTTATTTAATTGGCGACGTTTCGATGGAAGTCCTCAATCCTCATCAGGCTATACCTTTATTGAAACAATCATTTGTTACACCAGCATTATACAATTTTGCATATATATATCTAAATATAATTACTCACTATTTGGTCAAATTAGTGCACATATGTGGCATTTTTCATAATTTCATTGGTATCTCTAATGTGTCGCTCTAAAATCAAAAGCACAAGCAAGTAGCAAAACGTCAGTGTAAAAATTTTTTTGCACAATGATTGAGGTTATGTAACTTATTTTTACCTTTCTTCTCTGAATCGTACTTATATAACATCATATAATTTAATAAATAAATAAATAAATAAATAAATAATTTAATAAAACACACAACATCAATTAAGCAAAAAGCAGTCAATATCAATAAGATTTATCCGAAACAAAATTTGCTAGTCATATCACAGATAGTTGGTAAAGCTATAATTCAAATTTTTGCGACCCGCCATTATACACTTGTAGTACCTGTCAATTGGACCGCATTGATGACTTAGACGTGTAGCAAAAATTTGAATATTAATATATCTTATACGAAATGAAATATCATTAATTAACATCAAACTTATGTCAATAATATTAAAAAAAACTTTTTATAAATAAAACTAAAAAAATAATTAATGAACCCGTAACTATATAAATATTATTATTTGTACTTTAATATTGTTATAATTTTAAGTTATATTAACATTGATTCATTCATTACTGTTAATTACTGCTAAAAAATAATAAAATTATTTCCTTGAAAATTAATAATAATTCAGTCTATATTTATTGCATTTTGTTCAATTATATTCACCAATGACAAATTAAAAATTAAATTTTGATTTTTTCCTGATTTCAAATTTATGCGCGTATTAATCAGTAATCGATTACAGCGCTGATTAGAAAACTTATAATTAAATTTGGACTAATTGATCTACCATCCGTAGATAACCAGCATTATTTTTGAATTACGATCAAGAAAGAAAGGAAATCATTACAATTTGGACCGCAATTTGAGTTGATTAACAATTTTATTGTAAAATTGGCTAAGATTTTTTGTGTCATCTTTTACGTTAATAGCATTCTTCTCTAATTTAATATGGGTCATCTCTGATATCAGTCTTTTTCCCCAAATTTTTTCTCTATCTAACACATCTACATCCTTAAAATTAAATGTATGGTCATATTTTGTTATATGGTCATTTATAACATATTGCACATCCGACTTTTTACTTTTTTCTTTTACTCTACAATTTAATTGCCTTTCTGTCTCTCCTATATGTGCTGCGTCACAATCTTTACACTTAATTCTGTATACTACATTTTTTTCACAAAGTAAAATTCAATTAATTCAAATTTAATTATAAGTATTATAATCGGCGCTGTAATCGATTACTGATTAATACGCGCATAAATTTGAAATCGGGATAAAATCAAAATTTTATTTTTAATTTGTGATTGGCGAATATTTTTTTTTATTATTGTAACGTCGCTCTTTTCATGCTCCCAAACCGGTGCTAATCAGTGACGGAGGTCATACGATGTCTTGGCGAAGAAAGCAGAGATACCATGGAAATTATGAAAAATGCCACACATGTGCATTAATTTGACCAAATAGTGAGTAATTATATTTAGATATATATGCAAAATTGTAAAATGCTGGTGTAACAAATGATTGTTTCAATAAAGGTGTAGCCTGATGAGGATGGAGGACTTCCATCGAAACGTCGCCAATTAAATAAATTAAATGGTTAGTTCACTAAAAATCGATAAAAACGCCTCTTTTTAAACCAACTGCGCGGACGAATAGAACAAATTTATATCACTTTTGATATAATATAATATATAATTGCGAAATAGTTAATTTAGTTTCATATGAAAAAGATACAATCGATACAATTGAAATAGTATATTACGATACGAGTGTGCGAAGCAGGCAATTCACGCACGAGTGGCATTTGGCGCCCAAGCCAAGCGAGGGTTGCAATAAGACGAGTTCTTGTATCGCCTGAGCACACTCGTATCGCATGATATTTTTTAACATGATCTGAGCGAAACACATATGATTAAATTAAACCGTGAATGAACCAAAGCGATTCGGATACTGCACTTGCGATGCGGATAAGCACTTTGCTTCGCGCACGCATTCAAGAGTGCGTGAATCAGGTGCTTTGCACACGCAAAGCAAGCATGAGAAACCGTGTTTTGCGCACGGAGTGTTAAAAAATATAATAAGCAATACATAAGTGACAGATCGAAAATAGATTAAGTCAGCTCATGTAGAACAATGCTCCTATATCTTGGGGGAAAGAGACTACACTGTATAAACGGTACGACGGAATAACCCAAGCAGTTACGGAACTGCCCGATGCTTGAGCATCATAGAATTATGGCAGCAACGTTCGTTTTTATTCGCTTAATTCTATTATGTTTCACGTTAAAATGACTAATTTACACTCTTTTTATTTTTATATTTTGAGGAATTGTTTAAATATTCGTCGTTTTCTTGATTATATTCACACTAACAACTGTAGAAACTTATTTGTTATGTTCAAGTAAATAAAGAGAAATCGTTTGAATTTGTTTACTCTTTAGTTTCCAATGAAAGAAAATTAATTTTGAATAATAATTAAATAAGTACACCAGAATATTAATACTTATTATATTATTTTTGTATTTGTTTTGCTACACATTGTATTATTGGTAATATAAACATGAGAAAAATACTATTTATCTGTATCAATTATTATTGTATATCCTGAATTGTTTTACAAAATTTTAAAATTTATTCGAAACTATTAGCATCCCTATTGTTTATAAATAAGAGGAAAATCTTCTAATGTGCCTGTCTTAGGTTTTATATTATTAGTTCTACGCACAAAGAAATTTCGTTATTGGGAGATCCCAACTAAATAAAATATACGATTCCCAATACTCATTTGAATTATATGCTACAAAAATCGCAATGTATAAATACCAAATTGAGAATACAGCAGTTCAAATAAAAGCTAGCTTGTAACATTATCAAAATAGGAATAAAGTATACCTAAGCTGGGCGTAACTGAACACCAAGAATCATTCAATTCTCTCATTCCCCCATCCATAACACTGTATGCCAGAGTTGGGAGCGTGGCGTGCCCAAGTCAGGGTTAAAGAAATACCAGTTGTATTTGAAGTGTATACATCTTTTGTTTTGATTGCAGTAAGCCCAAGGATGATTGTATTACAAAATAAAATATTTGTACGTATTACTATAGCATACCATTTAACTTTTTTTATTATTTTTCTCATTTAATATTGTTATTACAATAATTTGTTGTTACAAATTTTTCGCTTAAGTTAGCAGTATTAAAAAAAATTCATCAAGTTTCAAATAAAAATTTTATGTAAATAAATACATAATACCTGTATATGATGAAATATATTATAACCTTCAAATTACAATGATAGGCATTTATAGTGCCCAATACGGGTTCTACAATACTGAACTCACCACTCAATAGCGGTGATTCCAACTTGGGAGCGCAGATCTCCCATGATTGAAGCACCTTAATCCGGACAGTCTTTCAATTAACCGATCTCTTATATGTTATTTCAGAATTACTATTATTTGAGAATACGGAATTGTAAGTTAGGTTGGATCTCCCAATACCGAAATTTATTTGTGTGTATATAAAAAATTGAATAATCGTAGGAAATTGATAGTATGAAAATAAATGTTGTTTTATTTTTCAAACTTTTTTTTATATACATTGTTTGTTTAAATCATTACTTAAGAACAAAGCATTAGATTGAACACTAGTATGAACTACATTGGCATAAACACTAAATTGTACAATTTTAATTATTATTTTTATTAATCGTTGAATTTTAAACTTTTCCACAAAATTAACTAATCTATCGAATTTCTGCTGCATTTTTTTTATTAAAATCAATATCAGAAATTTTGTTTATACTTTAAATTTGAATCCATGGTTTTATCCGATATGTGTATCGAAGCTATCTGTGAATTTACTTTAATTAATTTTCTTAATAAAGTTCTCCTTTCAATAATTAATTATGATAAAATCCTTCTTTTCCCGCCTCTTCTCGTTTCTTTGCAATTGTTATTTTGTTGTACAGATTCTCCCATATCCATTGAGCCTAGTGTTAGATTAATTTTTCTAGTATACCAAACTCTCCTTATATATTTATACCTGCGCGTCCTTAACAAAGTCTAACTAATTAACAGGATTAGTAGAGTCAAGGTGAGTTTGGTTGTAATTATTTATATAGGTTTACATTTTGAATGATATGTAGGAAGGATAAGTAACGCTGTTGCTGGACTATTTACCGCAACGAGGAGGAAAGGGTGCAATTAAGTACTCCTTAGAAAGGATAAGTGACGGTGTTGCTGGACTATTTACCGCAACGAGGAGGAAAGGGTGCAATTAAGCATTACTTACGAAGAATAGGTGACGGTGTTGCTGGAGCATTTACCGCAACGAGGAGGAAAGGGTGCAATTAAGCATTACTTACGAAGAATAGGGGACGGTGCTGCTGGATCATTTACCGCAACGAGGAGGAAAGGGTGCAATTAAGCACTCCTTGGGAAGGATAAATGACAGTGTTGCTGGAGCATTTACCGCAAGGAGGAAGAAAGGGTGCAATTAAGCACTCCTTAGGAAGGATAAGATATGGATTTTAGGTTTAGTGATTTGTTAGACTCCAATGATTCTATTTTATTGTACATTATTTTTTTTATTTGAAATATTTTTTTATAGCAATTAAATTTAAATTCAACCAAGCTCAACTGACATCGAAAAATTTAAACTTTTTCCTTTCTTTCCGTTTTATATTGAAGTGAATGTTATTTTAAGCAAGAAGAGTAAAGAGAAAAGACCTTATTTTTTTATTTACCTTATTCGTTTCCAATTTCATAATCGCGTATTTATTTAATTTAAATTATTATTCGCTTTTCTTGTAATGATCTTTCTGTATAATAAAAAATATTATTTCCTTGTAGTTTATTTCCGCCGTTAATTTAGATATATATATATATATATGGGTGGTTCTCTGTGACATCGAAGATGAAAAAAATAAATATTGCTATAACTGTGGGAATATGTTTTAGAGGTATCCAGTAGTTCTCCTGAATTTTTTCAGATTTTTTCTGGGCCATTATTTTAAGTTACAGAGAGTCAAAGTTGACATTTTAGCACTTTTTTGCATTATATGCTCATTTTCATGAATTTTTAGCTCCCAGGGGATGCATTTTTCACTAAAAACATAAGTATGACTTTTTTTGTAAAATTTTCCGAACTTTTCATTAAAAATACTTTTAAAGACATAAATGTATGCTGTCACACTCTTGTAAGCCATTTAAACCTTAAATAGTGAAAATCAGCAATTCTGCTCCGGACTCTGGTAACCTAATACTGTCTAAAAGATGTCTTTTTATAGTCAGAAACTGCCTAAAAATTTCCAGAGTGGGTCTAAATCATTAAGATCACTTATGGTCAAAATATCCGGGAAAAGTGCCCGAAATATTAATAGAAATGTATATTTGTTGCCTTATAACGATGAATCTATTAGCATGATCATTGCAAAAAAATTTGTGCACTTGCCTTGGAGTGGTAGAAAAGTATCTTCACTTGTTTCAATATCCATCTAATACCCTGTAAGCTGCTAAAAATACACAGTTATAGCAATATTTATTTTTTCATCTTCGATGTCACAGAGAACCACCCATATATACAGGGTGATCCAGAAACATAGGTAACATATATATATATTCCGATTCAGAAAATTAATTCGAGTATAACCCCGTCGGAATTTTTAAAAAATATTCATTAGGCGAGGCGTAATTAATTTTTGAAATGGGCCAATCAGAGGCCGGATTAGGGAAGAAAGGTGAGCGGCGTTGCCGCGCGAGACTAATGCAACAGGTCAACGAGCGAAGCGGCCGAGGCGCCTGAACATAGCTAATGCGTATAGCAGAAGCGAAGATCGCGAAAGCGAATGAATCGCAAAATATATTTTACGAGATTGATTGTATGAATAAAATGTACAATCAAGGAAATGATTTTTATTTAAGTTTGAATTAGACCACAGACTAATAAATTCATTACTACTATTATTAATTTACTTACTAAATCTATAATACGCGTGCGTTATAAATATGAGATTATTACAGTTTTTAATCTCATCGTATTTACATTAATTTATTGAAACCTTTATGACGAATTTTAAGACAATAAAATTTTGAATTGAATTAAGTTTTGTGTACAATATAGCCAATAAATACGTTTACCATAAAGATATATCGCTACATATTGGAAATATATTAATTAATTTTGCAAGTATATTGGCAATAATATTGATAGGTAAATAATTCCTAGTCCGTGTAAAATGAAATTTAGCTCAAGCCTCAATTCTCCGTTTAAAAAACATAATGCTACCGCGAGCGATCTCCGATGTTCGCGCACATCAAATTTTGTGCTCGCGGAGTAAGCCCGCCGCGGGCGCTCTCCGACGTTCGCACTCATCAAATTTTGTACTCGCGGAGTAAGCCCGTCACGGACGCTCTCCGACGTCCGCACTGCAAGAGCAAACGTGCTCGAAAAAAGTTACTTCGTTAAAATTACAATTCATTGTGTTTTAGACTTAATAAATATTTTGGAAAACTCGTTCCAAATGTTTAGCATATTAATAGCAATAGTCTGGCTGTTGAATTGAATTGAGTGTTCAATATACAAAATGCCAATGAATAACTTCCATAAATTCGCAATATATTGGTAATATATTAGCAATAATATTGCTAGTAAGTTATTTCCGAGTCCGTGTAAAATAAAATCTAGCTGAACCCTCGATGAAGTTTTATAATAGTCTGGGAATCATCTAGCTGTAGTATATCTATAATATGTTTACGTTTACCAAATATTTTTAAACTGATTTTTTATAATATATTAGTATATGCTGAACAAATCGATATCATTAAAATTAATTGGATCATATCTTTACTAAAAATCGGTATTATGAGAAATCGTGGATTTATGTCACGCATCTTAGTAATTATTCGGATGACCAAAGACAGACGTTCATTCACGTTTTCATCCACTTGAGGTAATAAAAGATCATCGATTCGTCGGTAGTATTGACAATTTGGAAGACACGAAACATATTGGCGATATATTGATAATACTTTGGCAATATGTTGGCAACATATTGGCAACATATTGGCAATATATTGGCAACATATTGGCAATACTTTGGCAACATATTGGCAACATATTGGCAACATATTGGCAATATATTGGCAACATATTGGCAATACTTTGGCAACATATTGGCAATATATTGACAATACTTTGGCAACATATTGGCAATATATTGACAATACTTTGGCAACATATTGGCAATATATTGATAATACAAATAATAAATACCCGCGAAAAAAAATTAAAGTTTATATGAACTTTATATAAACTTTAGGTTTGGCTAAACTTGATATGGGGTTGGCCAACGAGACTGAGCCGAACTTGTGCAGTTGACTGTTCAAGTTTGGTGAAAGTATATCAAATGTTCAGCTGAAATTCATATAAAGTTTTTATAAAGTTTTTTTACAATTACTGACAAATAAAATATAGTTTATACTAAGTTTAGCTGAACACAATATTAACGTGATAGCAAGTTCAGGTTTATAAAGTCATATAATGTTGATATCAACATACCCAAAGAAAAATTTTGAAAATCTTCTTTAACTGACATCAGTAAGAATACATCGCTTAGAAAAACGGAGATATATCCCAAAAAATTCGAATCCGTCACTGAAAAGTGTTGTCTATTTCCTTAGTTTTGAAGACATAACCTGAAAAAAGAAATTTAAAAAACCACAATGTATCTATTTTCACCATTTTTCTAACCGATGTATTCTTACTGATGTCAGTTAAAGAAGATTTTCAAAATTTTTCTTTGGGTATGTTGATATCAACATTATATGACTTTATAAACCTGAACTTGCTATCACGTTAATATTGTGTTCAGCTAAACTTAGTATAAACTATATTTTATTTGTCAGTAATTGTAAAAAACTTTATAAAAACTTTATATGAATTTCAGCTGAACATTTGATATACTTTCACCAAACTTGAACAGTCAACTGCACAAGTTCGGCTCAGTCTCGTTGGCCAACCCCATATCAAGTTTAGCCAAACCTAAAGTTTATATAAAGTTCATATAAACTTTAATTTTTTTTCGCGGGTATTTATTATTTGTATTATCAATATATTGCCAATATGTTGCCAAAGTATTGTCAATATATTGCCAATATGTTGCCAAAGTATTGCCAATATGTTGCCAATATATTGCCAATATATTGCCAATATGTTGCCAATATGTTGCCAATATGTTGCCAAAGTATTGCCAATATGTTGCCAATATATTGCCAATATGTTGCCAATATGTTGCCAACATATTGCCAAAGTATTATCAATATATCGCCAATATGTTTCGTGTCTTTCAAATTGTCAATACTACCGACGAATCGATGATCTTTTATTACCTCAAGTGGATGAAAACGTGAATGAACGTCTGTCTTTGGTCATCCGAATAATTACTAAGATGCGTGACATAAATCCACGATTTCTCATAATACCGATTTTTAGTAAAGATATGATCCAATTAATTTTAATGATATCGATTTGTTCAGCATATACTAATATATTATAAAAAATCAGTTTTAAAAATATTTGGTAACGTAAACATATTATAGATATACTACAGCTAGATGATTCCCAGACTATTATAAAACTTCATCGAGGGTTCAGCTAGATTTTATTTTACACGGACTCGGAAATAACTTACTAGCAATATTATTGCTAATATATTACCAATATATTGCGAATTTATGGAAGTTATTCATTGGCATTTTTGTATATTGAACACTCAATTCAATTCAACAGCCAGACTATTGCTATTAATATGCTAACACATTTGGAACGAGTTTTCCAAATATTATTAAGTCTAAAACACAATGAATTGTAATTTTAACGAAGTAACTTTTTCGGGAGCACGTAGTCTTGCAGTGCGGTATGTTGCCAACATATTGCCAAAGTATTATCAATATATCGCCAATATGTTTCGTGTCTTTCAAATTGTCAATACTACCGACGAATCGATGATCTTTTATTACCTCAAGTGGATGAAAACGTGAATGAACGTCTGTCTTTGGTCATCCGAATAATTACTAAGATGCGTGACATAAATCCACGATTTCTCATAATACCGATTTTTAGTAAAGATATGATCCAATTAATTTTAATGATATCGATTTGTTCAGCATATACTAATATATTATAAAAAATCAGTTTAAAAATATTTGGTAAACGTAAACATATTATAGATATACTACAGCTAGATGATTCCCAGACTATTATAAAACTTCATCGAGGGTTCAGCTAGATTTTATTTTACACGGACTCGGAAATAACTTACTAGCAATATTATTGCTAATATATTACCAATATATTGCGAATTTATGGAAGTTATTCATTGGCATTTTGTATATTGAACACTCAATTCAATTCAACAGCCAGACTATTGCTATTAATATGCTAAACATTTGGAACGAGTTTTCCAAAATATTTATTAAGTCTAAAACACAATGAATTGTAATTTTAACGAAGTAACTTTTTTCGAGCACGTTAGCTCTTGCAGTGCGGACGTCGGAGAGCGTCCGTGACGGGCTTACTCCGCGAGTACAAAATTTGATGAGCGCGAACGTCGGAGAGCGCCCGCGGCGGGCTTACTCCGCGAGCACAAAATTTGATGTGCGCGAACATCGGAGATCGCTCGCGGTAGCATTATGTTTTTTAAACGGAGAATTGAGGCTTGAGCTAAATTTCATTTTACACGGACTAGGAATTATTTACCTATCAATATTATTGCCAATATACTTGCAAAATTAATTAATATATTTCCAATATGTAGCGATATATCTTTATGGTAAACGTATTTATTGGCTATATTGTACACAAAACTTAATTCAATTCAAAATTTTATTGTCTTAAAATTCGTCATAAAGGTTTCAATAAATTAATGTAAATACGATGAGATTAAAAACTGTAATAATCTCATATTTATAACGCACGCGTATTATAGATTTAGTAAGTAAATTAATAATAGTAGTAATGAATTTATTAGTCTGTGGTCTAATTCAAACTTAAATAAAAATCATTTCCTTGATTGTACATTTTATTCATACAATCAATCTCGTAAAATATATTTTGCGATTCATTCGCTTTCGCGATCTTCGCTTCTGCTATACGCATTAGCTATGTTCAGGCGCCTCGGCCGCTTCGCTCGTTGACCTGTTGCATTAGTCTCGCGCGGCAACGCCGCTCACCTTTCTTCCCTAATCCGGCCTCTGATTGGCCCATTTCAAAAATTAATTACGCCTCGCCTAATGAATATTTTTTAAAAATTCCGACGGGGTTATACTCGAATTAATTTTCTGAATCGGAATATATAAATATGTTACCTATGTTTCTGGATCACCCTGTATATAATTATTATATCGTTTTTTTGTATAAAAGTCAGATAGATTGAAATAATTTTGCTTTAAAGTAGTATGTATGCCAATTGTGATTAAAAGATAATAAATATTATTTTATTGACAACCTTTTAGAACTGTAATATATACATATGTATGTGTACATACTCACAAACACATTGGGACTATTATATACATATGTTTAGGCACTACAACGACTCCATATATGAAAATCTTAACCTATTAACATGCACTACTTTCGTTTTATTATGAGCTAGCTCTATTTTTACATTTCCCTTGTTATTAACTATTTCTAAAATCCGATGTGGTCCAGTATATTGATCGCTTAAATTGTATTTTGTCCCTCCTTTTTATAACCAGACATTATCCCCTGCCTGAAATTCTTGGTGATTTGCTTTTCTGTCGTAATAGAATTTCGACCTATGTTTACAGGCTATCAATTTTTCTTGTGCGATTCCTTGTATATCATTTAAACGTTGTCGTAAATTTATAATGTAATAATCATACGTTGCAACTCGTTCTCGTGGATCTAAAGGTTCGTTTGATGGTAGTCGCGCTTTTCGTGCAAAAACAATTTTAAAGGGTGTGTAAAGATGTCCCTAATGTACCGACGTATTATACGAAATTGCGACTAATTCGCATAACTCATCCCATGCGTCATTTCTTTCTGGATCACCCTGTATATAATTATTATATCGTTTTTTTGTATAAAAGTCAGATAGATTGAAATAATTTTGCTTTAAAGTAGTATGTATGCCAATTGTGATTAAAAGATAATAAATATTATTTTATTGACAACCTTTTAGAACTGTAATATATACATATGTATGTGTACATACTCTTTATTTACCATTTCCCTTGTTATTAACTATTTCTAAAATCCGATGTGGTCCAGTATATTGATCGCTTAAATTGTATTTTGTCCCTCCTTTTTATAACCAGACATTATCCCCTGCCTGAAATTCTTGGTGATTTGCTTTTCTGTCGTAATAGAATTTCGACCTATGTTTACAGGCTATCAATTTTTCTTGTGCGATTCCTTGTATATCATTTAAACGTTGTCGTAAATTTATAATGTAATAATCATACGTTGCAACTCGTTCTCGTGGATCTAAAGGTTCGTTTGATGGTAGTCGCGCTTTTCGTGCAAAAACAATTTTAAAGGGTGTGTAAAGATGTCCCTAATGTACCGACGTATTATACGAAATTGCGACTAATTCGCATAACTCATCCCATGCGTCATTTCTTTCTATCATTGTTTTTAAATAATCGCCTAAGCTGCTATGAAAACACTCAATGGAGTATCCACTGAGGTTGATAAGCCGTGATTTTAATTTGTTTAATCTTAAAAATTTTCGCTACTTCTTTCATTAGACTACTTAAAAACGAGGTACCTTGGTCGGAGATAATTAACAATGAGGCGCTAAAATTTGAAAGTGTCGACGACCTAACGCTTCGGCGATCGTTGCCGCGATCGCGCCTGTATGGGTATCGCCATACAGTATTTTGAAAGGTTACATTTAACGGTTAATATATTACTATTATTATTTCGAGATCTGGGGAATGGTCCCTCAAGATCGACCGATATGGATTCCATAGCCGAGTACGGAGAATCTGTTATTATCATACGTTGTTCAGTTTCAACAGGAACCAATTTTTTTAGTTGGCAAGTTAAACAATGTCTAATGTGGATTTGCACGTCTTTCTTAATATCAGGCAAATAGAAACGTTGTTTTATACGTTTATAGGTTTTTGTTACCCCTTTATGTCCTGCACAAGCAGACTCGTGCATTTCGCGAATAGTATTTGCCCTATTACTCTCTTTCATACATTTTATGAATCCTAAACAAATAATTATTTTTACATTAATATTTCGTAGAGTTACACTTATTTGTTTCAAAATTTCATTCCATGAAACGTTTTCAATATATTTGCTCTTCGCGATACTTATTGAACGTAATTTTTCTTTTAATATAATATTTTTCAAATTTAATAGATTCGTTTTTAAATTATTAATAATTTCTGAAGTATTCAGTCGCTCTTTGTCACGTAAAACCATACCAAAATGCATTTTTCAGCCAAATTTCTGGATCTTTCATCTAAAGGCATTCCGGTCGTAGTTATGAAATAAATGTAATTATCTTTTCTCATCAAGAGATGTTCTTTAACTTCAATGAATTTCTTTTCATCGTTTGGTACTTAGTATATTCCATAGTATCATATATTTGCTTGGCTTTGTTTAATACTCGCGAAACATAAGCAACTGGTAGGTCGGTCCCCACCTCTCCTTGTGATAAAATTGCTCCTATTGCTGTACCGCTAGCGTCACAAGTCACTACAAATAGTTTATTAACATCTGCGATTTGTAGTATTGGTTGTTTACACAATTTTTCTCTTAAATCATCGAATGCTTTTAAACCTCGCTGGACCATAGAAAAGGTGCGTCTTTCTTTAATAAATTACTTAATGGTCTGGCAATACCCGAAAAATTCGCAATGAATCGTCTAGAATAACCTGATAATCCTAAAAATTGACGTATATTTTTCACTGTTTTTGGAATTGGAAATTTTTTTACTGCTACTAATTTTTTTGGATCCGGCAAAACCCCTTCGGGTGATAATACGTGTCCCAGATACACTACTTCTTTCTTTAAAAATTCACATTTGTCTGGCTGTAATTTCAGATTTGCGGCGCGTACTATTTGCAAAAATTGTTCAAACTTTTGGTTATGCTCTTGAATATTTTTAGCGTATATAACTGCGTCGTCAAGGAATAAAAATATTTCTTTGCCTTGCGTGCCCTCAAAAACACGATCAATCGTTCTTTGAAAAGTGGCTGGAGTATGGCACAATTCCATAGTCATTGTTTTAAATTGAAATAAACCGAATGAAGAGGCGAAAGTTGTTTATGTCGATCTTCTTGAGCGAACGAAACTTGTTAAATTCCTTGACATAAATCCAAGACGGTGAATACACGATTTTCTGGTCCGATTTGATCGATAATATCTAGTATATTCGGTAATGGGTATCGATCTTTTACGATTTTATCGTTTAATTGTCGAAAATCGACAACGAGTCGGTATCGTTTATTACCCACACTATCAGGCTTCTTTGTTACTAGAAAAACAGGTGATGTATAATTGGACTTTGATGGTTCAATTATATCTCCTTCAATCATTTTTTTTAATTGTTTATCAAGCTCGCTTTTGAGAGCATGAGGAAATCTATGTGGCTTAGCTGTGATTGGTATGTCGTCGACAGTCGGTATCTTATGTTCTATAGCATTTGTCACCAGGGTTGCCAGATGGCGATTTTTTCTCTTCGTTGCTCTTGCATAATAAACATCAAAATACGTAAGAGAGAAGATGAAAGAAAATCGCCAACTGGTCACGCTGTTTGTCACGCCTAATTTTTCTCCTTTTAGACAGAAACAATCCGAATATTTATCAATTAATTTTTTTATAGATTGCCTTTGTTCCTCGTCCATTTTATCAAAATGCAAGGCTTCTTTTAACCGTTCATTACGATTAGGTGTACTTGTATCCTCCGTTATGTTAAATATCCTCGCTTCAGATCGTTTGTCAGAAATGTCGTGTATGTCGACCTCTTCACTTTCATAACTATAAAAATTATTAATATAAGGTTTATTTGAATAAACCAAATAACTGTTATTCATTTCATTTTCATGTATGGCTTCGACAAATTCACTTCGTAAATTTTCGTTTATAACTCGTTGATTCAATAAAAAATCGTTAGGGTCCTCATCCTGTTCATTTTCTTCCTGTATGTTTATTAAATTCTTATTATTTATCTCATTTTCAGTTTCTTCAATTCCTTGTTTGTTTATCCATAATATTTCAGTTCTTGGGATAATCTCTAACTTTTCCGTCGACATGACCAAATCTTTGTTATTCAATTTACAAGCATAACTAACATTTTTATCACGAGGTTCGCATTTATTGCCCTCCTCAATTTCATAATCCATTTGTACTTGACTATTCTTAACTGTCTTATCCAATAAATTTTCTTCATATTTTATTTCATTTTCAATATCACTCTTCAGGTCAACTTCGTTTTCATAATTAGTATAAGATGGGCTCTCAGCCATCCGATCAAACAATGGTGCTTCAATAATACCATAATTTCCTATAATTTCATCAAACTTTTCTTTAATACATGGCTCAGTCACATAACGTACCTGTGGCTGCGCTTTTTCATTTTTCATTTGCATTTGTTCTTCTTTTATTAATCCATAACAATTTTCTCTTGCTTTACTTGTATAATTCTTTAAATTCGACTCCTCATCGATCTGATGTACTTGTATTTCGTCATGTATATAATCGTCATATAACTCTTGTTCTTTTTCACTCTGATTGTATAGGTCTTTGTCGTTGCCACTTTGATTTCTTTCATTTCTTTTTTCGTGCTCGTAGATTTCATTCGATTCGTTTGTGTCAAATTTTATAAACGTTTCATTATTTTCATACAATTGAAAGCCACTTGACGTTTCTGAGTCACTATCGGTATAATTATAAAATCTTGAATTTTTCATGTTCGTATAATCATAGTTTTCCCTTGGTTTTGTCATATATCGTATTGATTTTCGATCATTATTTTCGATTTCCTCCACTATATAAATCAATTCATCCGTTTGCGTATTATTTACATTTTCAAAGGGAAGGATTAATCGGTTAAATTCTAAATATTTTTCCAAATAATTGATTTTTGCATCGTTTCTACAAAAAAAATCGGTGCCTTAGATTCCGTCTTGTTGTGTAGGGAACGAATCATGTACTAAATTGATTTCCACGGGAGATCCTTCGAAATCTATTCTAATTTTACCACAAGTAGTTAATGAATGTTCAGTTATGCCTTTTAACAATTGTAACGGTCACGCTGGGGATTAGGGCGTGGCGTCAAAGGCGAAATAAACAGATGAAATATATAAAATAATAGTAATTTAGTATAAAAAGTAATCTATTGTTTGAGCGCCAGCCGCGTACGATCGCGGCGAATTGCTTATATTTATGCTCGGCTGCGCGTGCGAGCTAATGCTGCTTGCTGCGCGAGGGGAGGGGAGGGGAGGGGAGTAAAGGGGAAGCACACTTACGGTAGGAAGACATACGAATATCCACTGCAAGGCGTACACCCACCTTATTAACGTGGAGATCGTCTCCTCGGATTTTGCTGCTCTCGGTTGATTGCTCTCTCTCTCTAGTGCACACACACACACTCTCGAAATATATCGAATAATCGGTCGGCCGATGTAGCCTCGATGGTGTACCGATGAGCTCTCTCCAGCTCGGGCTCGTTCGCTGCTTCGCTGCTCGGGCCCGACGTGCGCGCGCAGCTTCTCGCGTCGAGTTGCCCGTCGGCCACCGTCGTCTCACGCGCGCCGTATCGCCAGTGCTCGCGACCATGTTTACACGAGGCGGACGACGTTGCTTCAGCCGCTACTTCCCACGGAGAGGACGATGTTCCCGGTGATGCTGTTAACCCGGTAAGTCTATATGATCGTTCCTTCGTGTTGATTTATCGGCTAATAGTTACACTCTGTTTCAGGTGCAGACGGGACGGCCGATCTTCGAGTCTTCTCTCTCACTCGCTCTCACGGTGGCTGCTCAGCTGGTGCGCGTCGGGTCAGTGACTGCTGCTCTTCGTTGGTGCTGCGTTGCTGCGGGGATTCTGGCTGCTTCCTAGGTAAATATCTATCTCCCGAGGGAGTGCTGCGTATATAATACTAGTTATTAATGGAGAGTTATGGTAATGTTATGATTACCATAACCTCACTTCCAATCCTCTCCTAGCATGTAGCTGTCAGTTACTATGTGCAACTACATGCGTCCTTGATTCCTTCTAATTAGGATTATTATTAATTATTTAACTGTTTCACAGCTTCCTGGATGTCTTGTTGCTGCTCGTGCTGCTCCATCTGGCACCTTGGGCCATCGCAGGCTGCTTCATGGTCCTGGTGCGAAGCCTCCTGGAAGTTGTGTCGCCTCTCCTGACATGCTGCTTCCATGTGCTACGTGGAGGTAACTGAGAGAAGTATTAGGGATTTGGGGAGCTTCGATTAGGCTAGGTAGGCTTAGAGATGTGAAGGTAGGTAGGCTAGTTTGTATTGGGACTCTCTCGCTTATTATTATGACAGGTACTACATACCTTGTCACACAATATAATATCTTTTTCGTCAATTTATACGCGAGAGTCTACCTCTGACTCTTTAATTAGACTTACCGATGCTTCTGTATCTAGCAAGAATTTTAACGGACGTTTTAACTGACCGGTATCGAGGATTACGACCGGGGTTGAACTTTGTTGGCTTATATTTATTCTCGCGGTGCGGAGGAGACGTTTGAGCGGGTTTCGGCACTCGAAGTAGAGGGAATTTGATTCGTAGTCTCTCTCTCGACCCTCCTTGGAGAGAGAGTATCGGTGTTTCCCTGATTTTGATTTCCTTCTCTTATTAATCTTTGTAATTTATAACAATCGCGCTTTATGTGGCCGGGTTTTCCGCAATGGAAACAAGTAACTGATGATCTAATATTATAATTTGATTCGTTATCAATATATCGTGATTCTTGGGAAGTTGAATTAACCGACTCGCATACACCGCGAGTCCCGGAATTATTTACCCGATCTTCTTTGTTAAATTGCTGCTAAGAATATGTATTATTATTTTAACGAACGAAGGAATCATTTTTATCTCTATTTCTATTTGGAATAAATTCCGTCTGATTGTGATACTCGTTCCAACCACCAAATTGTAAATTTGGCCTATCATAAATACGACTGTTATCCGACCGACTTTGTGAGCTATAAGAACTGTTTATGGGATTGCGTCGGTTGTTATTATCGGAAAATCTTTCTGCAAAACTTCGTGCTAATTTGAAACGATTTATGGCTCCATGACCAGTTTTAGAACAATATTGACATACAATCGGAGAGTTATTCAAAATATAGTTTACTTTACGCGTTTCTCGAGTTGAACGAGAACGAGCCTTCTCTCGGCTTGGCGTCTCCTCGTCCAAGACGCTGCAAGCAAACTTGCGCTCCACCTCAAGCGCTTGTTCACGAGCCTGTTTTATAGAAATTGGAGTCCCTAAACGCGCACGAATTTCCCAACGAAGCCCTTTTAAAAAGACTTTTAAACAATCTCGCCTTATCTCGAGGAACCCAAAATCATATCCGATTTTTTCGAAAACACATTCGGATCAATAAAAACATATTACGAGTAGACGGGAGACCTTGCTAAATAAAAACAGAAAACCAATGAGAGTCGTTGCTTATTTTAATCGGTTAGAAGAAATAAAAAATGAAATCGTCAAAGCGGCTGATCATTTCATGCTCGAACTAAGAATCTAACAACTCTTTTTTCATTTCAGTCGCGAGCCGTTTTCTTACCGAGCTTATAACGTTATCCGGTGTTAAAATCAATGGTTCATATGGACGATTATTTGGCGTACTAAAGTTTATAGGATTATTTGTGATAAGTTCTTTTTGTTCCTCGTATTTCAAAAAAACGGGTTTTAAGCTAAAATGTTTTAACTCTTCTTCTTGCTCGTTTTCAATAACTTCTTAGGGTCTCTATATTCAAAATCGCGAGGTATTTTTATAGATAATGAAGTATTTACTGCACCTTTTTGTAGTCTATCCTTTAAATAATTTATTTATTTTGTCAAATTTTGCACTGTTTCCCTAGGCGTTTTAGTTAAATCGAGAGTATCGAGAGTCTGAACTCTTTCTGTGTATAAATTTAAAAACGTATCATTCATAGAAAATTCTAAACTCGTGCTTCATTGTTTATTTTTATAACAATCAATATTTTTAGGCGAACATGGCATTTTTTTCTAATCACATTATTCCTTTAACCTTTAGACTGCCGGCATTATTGCCTTATAAATTGATATTTTTGATGTACAAAATTTATACACAAAAACATCTCATATCTCTAGAGTAGTTGTCAAGGTCACAGGTGGCTCATACAGGGTGTCCTAAAAGTAACGAAACACCCAATAAATATTCCAGGTAAAAGCTTTTTTAAAAAAGGTGAAGGTCATTCCTTAAGTAACGTTTTACGCCGAATCCAGTGGTGAACTTGGATTTGACCTTCAACTTGTCATTCAAGGTTGTAAAGAATACTTACTTTGCTAACAATATATATATATATATATATTTATAATAATGATAAAAAGGATTGAGTGAGGGATGGTCGGGTTTCCAAATCAAATACAAACACGTTATTACGCGTAGAAAAAAGATACTTGCCCAGGCGTAAAAACTCTCACGAAATAGAGAGAAAAGCCCAGGCAAGCTCAATCTTTATTTAGCAAAAGGGAAATATACAATAAAAAGAGACTCTAATAGACAAATAAAGAGTGAATGAGAGAAGAGAAAAAGAAAGAAAAAACGCTTGCGGTTAACGCTTACCGCTGTAAGCCGCGAGGTACCTTGTCGCACGCACAGGGAGAGAGCTCTCTTACCTTCCTAAATACGTGACCGGCACGACGTAAAGTCCTGGCCGCACGTAGGTTGGGAGCACCGTTCTGACGATACAGGGAGCCCCGACGTCTCGGAGGAACCTCGCTGTACCACGGGCCGCCAAGATTAAGACGCGCCGCGTAGGTGCTCCGCAGCTCGGAAATCGACACGACGAGGGAGCTCGAACGTGGCCGGCGTTCCTTCTTCACCAAACTAATGCACCTATTCACACTAGCACACACGCATGCACACTCACACCAAACGCCGCAATTACAAACGCACTAAAGCTAATGAGAGACGACCGTTCTGAAAAGAACGTTCGTATCGTCTCAACGCACGCAAAATCCCGTAACAAACAATAAATTAGCTATCGCGACGCTTAGCTATCCTTGATAGAGGCTCGATACAAACTGTCGAAAAAACGCCGCGCGAAACTCGCCGTGCTTGTCCGATTTTTCCCCCACCCGACGGGCCCTCAATTCGATCTATTGAAACGCGCGCCCCTCTCGATCGATAGCACCCGCGAAATTTGAAAGGGTGGTCGCAACGCAAATAACCCGAACAAAGGTCATTTCAACGTCTACTTTGTTTTTTTTAAATGGGATGCCCTATTTTTGACAACAGCAATCGAAAGAGCAAGAAATTTTGCGTCTAAACATGAACTCAGGTCATAGGTCAAGGTGACCTTGAACGTTCTGCTGAAGATTATTAAGTTTTAGGTATGAATCGGCTCGGATCTGTAATTGTTTGACTTAGGGGTATTAAAAAGGTTAAGGGAATTCTTGTAATAATGGTATCCAATAGTGACCTTGGATTTGACCTAGCGTTAGACCTTGAAGGTCATTCGAAGGTTAACTTTTTTTTACTGAAAACGGCTATTTTTCACAACAACAATCAAAAGAGCGGGAATTTTCACTCGAACCTGCTATGGATTAACTCCAATCTGTAAGTTTGAACCTTCAAGGTCATTGCGAGGTCAGTTTTTTTACATTTAGCGTTACCCAGGAACAACGACGTGGACGTAGTAAAATCTGTTCCCTTTTGGGTGCTTGATTTACATGAGTCCCCTCGTCTGTCACGATCGGGATGCTTTATTTACATGAATTGATCAGGTATTTGTAATTATTAACATATCGCCTAAATCTCAATGTCATGAACTCGCATCTCACTAATCTTAAACTTTCAACCCTGAAAAAAAAAACTACTACTTTATCAACTAATGATGAATAACTTTATAAACTAATACTTAAACAAGTTTTAAATTTCCAATTATTTTATCTTTAAAAAAGCTAGTTTACATGTAAAATTGTGGTACAGCTTTAGCTAAAAATATCTGATTATCACTATCATTTTTTAGACGAGTTGTTGTAACGCTAAATGTCAAAAAACTGACCTCGCAATGACCTTGAAGGTTCAAACTTACAGATTGGAGTTAATCCATAGCAGGTTCGAGTGAAATTTCCCGCTCTTTTGATTGTTGTTGTGAAAAATAGCCGTTTTCATTAAAAAAAAGTTAACCTTCGAATAACCTTCAAGGTCTAACGCTAGGTCAAATCCAAGGTCACTATTGGATACCATTATTACAAGAATTCCCTTAACCTTTTTAATACCCCTAAGTCAAACAAGTACAGATCCGAGCCGATTCATACCTAAAACTTAATAATCTTCAGCAGAACGTTCAAGGTCACCTTGACCTATGACCTGAGTTCATGTTTAGACGCAAAATTTCTTGCTCTTTCGATTGCTGTTGTCAAAAATAGGGCATCCCATTTAAAAAAAACAAAGTAGTCCTTGAAATGACCTTGAATGACAAGTTGAAGGTTAAATCCAAGTTCACCACTGGATTCGTCGTAAAAAGTTACTTAAGGAATGACCTTCACCTTTTTTAAAAAAGCTTTTACCTGGAATATTTATTGGGTGTTTCGTTACTTTTAGGACACCCTGTATATGAGCCTGTCCGGCTAGAAACGGTCGGGTGAATGTTAAAAATTAAAAAATTTTTTAAATTACTATATATTCATTTTTACATAATTTTCTTGATATTACAATGTAATAAGACCCCAAAAATACTCCTTTAGTTATCAATAAAACCGTAAGCATCCCAACTACCCCTAGCGAGGGGGTGGAAATTCCGAAAATTCATTAGGAGGCTGGTTTGGATTTTTTCTACGATGTTTTCTCGTAGACACACTGCAACATGTGTAAAGCATACCCTGAAGTTTGTCCCAACCTAAGGGGTAGTTTTGGCATCTCAATTGATCCCGGAAAAATTTAGGACATATTTCACAAATTTTACAGGTTATTTACTAACAAAATTTCAGTAAAAAGTTCAATAACGATAACAAGTTTAATAACGAGTTTTTAAATATTTCACCCCTGCGCTACGGGTTGTTTGAATACGTTGATCTGAAAATAGTTTCAGCTGTATACTTTAGAGATCAGAGAGCCTACTTATCGAGAGAAATGCATCAAAATATCTATATCCATTATTATTAAAGCTATAATTTATTACTGTCCCGTATATGAGCCATGCCGGCAGCCTAAGTTTAACCTCTTTATTTTTCTCTCAAAAATGTGAGTTTCCCGGCCGATGCACCAAATTTATTATAATTGTACCAACTACCATAAAAATGTTACAAGAAGGTAAATGGTTAATAAACCATTCGCGTTCCTTTCGCTCTTGTTTGACTAGGACTAGCCTTACGTCTCCGGGAGTAGCGAGCGAAGTTATTTTGAGAGTAGAGATGTAGGACATAATGTAGGATAATAAAATAATATATTTTTTATTCGTATTAATGATGCATTATTTATTTAAATTTGTTAACATAATAATACAATGTTTTCTTTTTAATTGATCATATGTAACTAAATTCTTCTAGCTTTTTAATGGACAAAGGCACGCATAAAATTACACTATTTTATAAACAATTGCATAAAATTATTTAAGTTAAATACTAATTTTAATTTTGATTATATAAACAATTACACGACGAACACGTTAACAAATCATAGAATGAAATATACGTAATGTTATTTTATAACAAACATTAATAATTAATAATCGAGATAAGAATTATTATAAATAAATGCAGTTCCAAATAATAATTGTTATAAGAGAAAACGGTTGATTCAGCAATTGAAATAATATAAAATATCAGGTTTGACTTTACGAATATTACAAGCGTATAGATAGCCGAAAAGATTAGATCTTAAGTACCCAAATATATATAGATATAAATATAAGTATGTGTATACATATATATATACACATATACGGTGAGGAACAAAGGTCTGCCTCGAACGTAGATAGCGGTGTCAAGTGTGTGATACTTAAATATTTCACATTGATCTACAAAAACAATTGTTCGTTGAAATGTCGGTTGTGACGTGGCGATTTGTATGCCAGTCACATGTGTGTGTGTGTGTTCGTCGGGCCATATTCTCAGCGCTCGGTAAGCGCACGAGCAACCGCGAAACTACGCGATCGGCTGCGACCGCAGCTCGAGTTTCGGCGCGTTTCGCCCGCTCTCTCTCGTTCTGGACGCTTCGTTCGGCGAGCAACTCGCCCGATGCTGCACGCGGTACGCGAGCGCGCGACTCCCGGTGAGTGTGAGGCTCTAAGCATGGCTTCCTCGCGCGGTACGAGTGTGCGTGTGTTAGTAGTTATTTGTCACTCGAATAGTGACTGGCGACCGTGATTTTAAGAACTGTATTTGTAATAAATCTCCAGCAACATTTTAAGAACCTGCCAGTATTTCTTTTATTCTAAACCTCCGCCTTGATCCCCAGCGGAAGCGTTACATGGCGACCGTGACAGGACAGCATTTGGGATCGAAAAAGAATGAAGATAACTTTTCCTTTGTTGGATTTGGTGCCACGAAGAAATTGGCGACCATTTTGAAGGACGCCACGTCGCGAGTGAATTCATTCTCGTGGTTCTAAGTGATTCTGTGGTACACGAAGAACAAAACGTGGGAGTGAAATTAGGATATTTTAGAAGATCCCCTCCAGCACCAGTAACTAAAGTCATTTTCCCTCCAGCACCACTCCAGCTTCCTATTGCCAGTCCCAATTATTATATAATTCCCTTGTACATAATTGTCCCCGTGAAAATATGGACAAAGTTTTAGTCGCGAAAATAAGTGTAATATGTACGATAGCGTCGAATATCCTAGAAACGAAAATTCTAGTCGAGAATTCCGCTATGTAAACAGTGAGCCTCGTTCGAGCGACCTTGTTTACGCTCGCGAAGTGGCCAAGGGCAGCGCCGCGTCGGGCGAGAGAGCAATAAAAACAATAACATTGGCAGCGAGAGTATCGAAACTCGTGCCTTTTCTGTATTTCGGTTGCCGCGATAGAAAATCACAAAGGTGCGATCAATCGGTGTCATCGAGGACGGGCTGCTCTGAATCGGAGCTAGTCGTCGTCAGGATTGGATCAGCATCTGCGATCAATCGGTGTCATCGAGGACGGGCTGCTCTGAACCGGAGCTAGTCGTCGTCAGGATTGGATCAGCATCTGCGATCAATCGGTGTCATCGAGGACGGGCTGCTCTGAACCGGAGCTAGACGTCGACAGGATTGGATCAGCATCCCCACATGGTGACGACATAGGGCCTCGAGTTGGCCAATACGGAGACGGAGGAGGCGATGGCGTAAACGACGCATTGCTCCACCATGCGCTGCCGATACCGGATCGGAGTCATGGAAGACGAATAATTCTCCGTTATAAATGTCACCAGGTGAGATTTCTTTTGTGCGCAGTACATGCCGAAGATCGCAGAAAATACCCCTCCAGCACCCGTCAAGCAAGTTAAGTTTCCCGAGAACACCGTATCAGCATTCCTTTATCCGGTGTACAACGTCATCAAATTCGGCAAACTACGAATTTCGAGCGTCGCAACGGAAAATTTGGACGAATGATTGTTATGTATACGGAAGTACGTTTACGTGTACGTACTGGAATTGTGGAAGTAGAGGTCATCGGCGGAACGAGTGTCCATTACCCACTATGGTATTCAGGAAACATAAACTTTGTTATTAGTGACATTTTATTTAAAAACATGTAAATAGTTTTGATTATAAGTTCGATGTCAATAAATTTTATATTATTTGTATTTGTGAATACGTAATTCATGTTGGTGTGAGCTATGGAAAGGTTTATGTCGAAGTATTTGTAAATGCGTGCGTAATGAATTTGTAAGCCAGTTACTCGCGAAAGTAATTGTATATATGTGTGTGTGCGAGAGTGATCCACATGTATAGCGCGAAACACTTACATTCACTTACACTGACTTACACGTTCCGGCTCAACAACACGTATTCTCTAGCATCCAACCCCATTGTAAATACACCCCAGATACATTACCCCGACGAGTTAGTACCGTCTAACCTCGTATGTGTTTTATTTTTATAATTAGTGTGTGATAACTTAGTTAGCTGCATTCTCCTCAATACTTAAATCAAAGTTATTGAAATAACTTCGGTTTAGGAGGGGGGAGTTGTGACGTGGCGATTTGTATGCCAGTCACATGTGTGTGTGTGTGTTCGTCGGGCCATATTCTCAGCGCTCGGTAAGCGCACGGGCAACCGCGAAACTACGCGATCGGCTGCGACCGCAGCTCGAGTTTCGGCGCGTTTCGCCCGCTCTCTCTCGTTCTGGACGCTTCGTTCGGCGAGCAACTCGCCCGATGCTGCACGCGGTACGCGAGCGCGCGACTCCCGGTGAGTGTGAGGCTCTAAGCATGGCTTCCTCGCGCGGTACGAGTGTGCGTGTGTTAGTAGTTATTTGTCACTCGAATAGTGACTGGCGACCGTGATTTTAAGAACTGTATTTGTAATAAATCTCCAGCAACATTTTAAGAACCTGCCAGTATTTCTTTTATTCTAAACCTCCGCCTTGATCCCCAGCGGAAGCGTTACACGGAATTATATGTAATATATAATATATAATATAGATAACCGACGCGGTGGCGGAGTGGTGGAAGCGCACCTCGGCCGATCGCGAAAGTTAAGGATCGCTGAGCGCGGTTAGTACTTGGATGGAAGACCATTCTCGTGCGGCTTTCGAGATCGGTTAGGTGTTTTTCACATTCCACAACGTGAGCGGGAGGTGTGAAACATTCGGTTTCGGTGTCAAGGCCCACGCAATGTGACTTTGACACCCAAAAAGAATGTTTCGAATACACCGACCATCTCGGATGAGGTTTTCCCTGCTTCACAGGTTTCCCTCATCCACGGGCATAACCCCGGGCGAATGCGTGATGGTGGGGTTTTAAGGGAGGGATAAAGCACCCACACATAGGTGGTAGGTGGACACCGTTAAAGTCCCCCAGGGGATAAACGGTAGGAAGTGCCAGGAAAAAAGAGGGCACAATATCAAGAATAAAAAAAAAAGAAAATATATAATATAGATATATTTACGGTGAGGAACGAAGATCCGCCTCGAACGTAGATAGCGGTGTCAAGTGGCTTGATAATGTCCTGCTAGACCTGCGTGCGCCGACGTTAGATTCGTATGCTTTCGGATTTCGATGATTGCCAGATGTCGATGTCGTAGTTCCTTGACTAAGGCTCGTAGATACCAACGATGCGTCTCGATTCCCGAATATAAGATCTCTCTTGACTTTGAATGCTTATTTCTGTAAAGTCCGAGTAGCAGAGCTTTGCCCTCGAATAAAAATTAAAGAGTTGACTGGCAGACCTTCGCCTTACGAAAGCTTTAGACGAAAAACTTGGAGTAGCTGTGTCTGTTCTGGGTCCTCTTTATATACCCTAAAAATCTATGCATCTGTCCCAAAAACTCTTGCGCAACCCTTTGTTTCGATCTCACTATCGTCAATCCCGCTTATATGCGTATTGGCTTTAAATAATATCTTCAACTCTACTTATCAGTCTCTTGTTCGTTTGAAACACTCGTGAATTAATCTGTCCCTTAGCTTTATAAATTATATTTTATATTACTGCATTTACTTAGAATAATTCCTTATCAACTTTATTTTGTTCGTCTTCTACGCCGTAATTTTATTCTATTCTACGCAGTACTTTTTACGAAAAATAATAATATAATTTTAGTGTCGGGACGCGACAGTAAAATGCAGTTAGAATTGCCATGTCACAATACATATGCAAATTAAACAAGGTGACAATTTTGAAATTTTTAATAAACTTGCAGTTACCCTGGTGGAAATACGAACAATTTTTTACCGATAAAATAGGAGTTTTTTATACTGTACTACGAATATTCTAGGTATAAAAAATAGCTATTTTATTCCTATAAGTGTAACGTTTTTTTGGTACCTAAATAAAACATTAAATATGGTCTATTGGGATTCGGCATTTTCTACCTTGTGACAGGGTATGTAATACCTGTCAAGGTAATAAGCGAGCGAACCCCAATATAAACTAGCCTACCTACCCTCACATCTCTAAGCCTACCTAGCCTACCCGAAGCTTTCCAAATCCCCAATACTTCTCTTGGTTCCTTCCCCCTAGCACATGGAAGCAGCACATCAGGAGAGGCGACACAACTTCTAGGAGGCTTCGCACCAGGACCATGGAGCAGCCTGCGATGGCCCAAGGTGCCAGATGGAGCAGCACGAGCAGCAACAAGACATCCAGGAAGCTGTGAAACAGTTAGATAATTAATAATAATCCTAATTAGAAGGAACCAAGGAAGCATGTAGTTGCACACAGTAACTGACAGCTACATGCTAGGAAAGGATTGGAAGTGAGGTTATGGTAATCATAACATTACCATAACTCTCAATTAATAATCAGTAAATAATACGCAGCACTCCCTCGGGAGATAGATATTCACCTAAGAAGCAGCCAGCATCCCCGCAGCAACGCAGCACCGACGAAGAGCAGCAGTCACCGACATGACGCGCACAAGCTGAGCAGCCACCGTGAGAGCGAGTGAGAGAGAAGACTCGAAGATCGGCCGTCCCGTCTGCACCTGTAACAGAGTAGACTCATTAGCCGATACGTTAGACATCACGGAACGATCATAAAGGCTTACCTGGGTTACAGCATCACCAGGAACACCGTCCTCTCCGTGGGAAACAGCAGCCCCGGCAACGTCGTCCGCCTTGATCAACATGGCCGCGAGCCCTCACTACACGAGGCGCGCGAGACGACGGCGGCCGACGGGCGACTCGACGCGAGAAGCTGCGCGCGCACGTCGGGCCCGAGCAGCGAAGCGGCGAACGAGCCCGAGCTCGAGAGAGCTCATCGGGACGCCATCGAGGCTACATCGAGAAACCGATTCACGACCGAATACGATCGATATTTGTGTGTTTCGAGTGTGTGTGTGTGTGAGAGCATTGACCGCAGAGCAACAACTCCAGGAGACGATCTCCACTGTAACAAGGTGGGTGCATGCCCTGCACCGGTATTCACGATCTCTCTTGACCGTAAGTGTGCTTCCCCGTTTACTTCCCTCCCCTCCCCTCGCGCAGCAAGTAGCAGCAGCTCGCACGCAGCCGAGCATAATTAGATAAATTCGCCGCGATCGTACGCGGCTGGCGCCCAAACCATTTATTAAATTGTTATAATAAATTATTACTATTTTATATATCTTAGCTATTTATTTCGCCTTTGACGCCACGCCCTAATTCCCAGCGTGACCGTTATAAAATAGTTATAAGATTGTTCTTATATTTTTCAGGCTTATAAATTACTTAAACGTTATTACGTTATAGTTAGAAACAATATTTTATTAATATAAAAATTTACCCATCTCATAAATTGAGTAATCAGGATTTTTAAAGCATTTTTAAAGCATTTTTAAAGAATACAAAAATAATGCAGAAATTAAAAAGTATTTATATATACATAGCTCAAAAAAAATTTGGAAAGAATTTCTTTTTCGAAACCTTATTATTATTTTTAATTAATTTAGATTTATTTTTATATTGTTATAGTTTATATATTTTTACTAATTACATATATTTTCCGCACAAAAACGCTGAAAAAATTTTTGAAACTAACGCAACGCTTACACAAATGTTTGGAACTTGTATATACAGATCATCCATGTATTAATATCTTAATAATTGTTCTTTATTCTTTGATCTATATACATAAGATGTTAGGCAGTAATTAACTAATTTAAAAACCGATGGTCTTATTAATGTCTACCATAGAAATATCTTCTTCATTTTTTCTATATTATTATTATAATACTTATTTATAATACTTTTATAATACTTATTTATACCCTAAAACTAATTTTTAAATTCAAACTATTTATTTAATAATAATATAACAAGTTCCTAGGTATTTAGCAGTTCTATTTTTAAGCTGTTATTTAAACCTAGTTTCTACCTACAAAAAAAAGTGTTTGTATGTATAAGAAAAAATTTTAACAATTTATTTAAGTAAATAATTATACATGAAATGTATATTGACAATCCATATTTTTAATTTTTTGAACTTTAAAAATTAAAATTTAGGATATTTTTATAACTATTTTTTATACCTTTTTTATAGTTATAAAAACTAGTGCCGAATTTAATAGTATATTTTGTGTCTAGTTTTTGGCTATTGTTACGTATGTCCCGTATAACGTATATTGACGTTGTATAACGTTTGTATAACGTATATGACACGTTTAACGTTTGTATAACGTATATGACACGTATAACGTTTGTATAACGTATATGACACGTATAACGTTTGTATAACGTATATGACACGTATAACGTTTGTATAACGTATATGACACGTATAACGTTTGTATAACGTATATGACACGTATAACGTTTGTATAACGTATATGACACGTATAACGTTTGTATAACGTATATGACACGTATAACGTTTGTATAACGTATATGACACGTATAACGTTTGTATAACGTATATGACACGTATAACGTTTGTATAACGTATATGACACGTATAACGTTTGTATAACGTATATGACACGTATAACGTTTGTATAACGTATATGACACGTATAACGTTTGTATAACGTATATGACACGTATAACGTTTGTATAACGTATATGACACGTATAACGTTTGTATAACGTATATGACACGTATAACGTTTGTATAACGTATATGACACGTATAACGTTTGTATAACGTATATGACACGTATAACGTTTGTATAACGTATATGACACGTATAACGATAATTTACCGTAGAACGGATGTGGATGCGGGAATATCGTTTGCTGCCGTTTGACGGGTAAGCACTATTGAGTAAACCAGGGTAATACCTTGATACTAATTATTTGTTTTCCCAAACTGGAGAGATCCGCCGTGATGTAGTGTGATGTTGAGATTTGTGTTGTGTGTTCGCCGTGTCGGTCGTAGGCTCTGGAGTCTAATGGTTCCGGATCTGTAGCAACTCCAAGTTGGTCAAGACGTGATCGACCGTTCTGGAGGTTGTGTCGGCTCTTGCGTACCATCACTTCGACGACTTATTGATTTCTGTTGTTCCGCGCACGCGTAAATCGCCAGGTCCTTGCTAATTCGTTCTTTTGTCGATGTGTCAATTGCAAGCTTGCGCAAATCGCTTGGCAACAGTGGCGAATCATGAAGTGGGTCGCGCTGTTGCTGAGGGATTTTTGCTGATGGGATCGATGCGGATGTCGATGACCGGTTGGGTCCGGGTGCGGTCGTTGGCACTGATTTTGGAACGCGTGGATGTACGTCGATTCGAGATAGGCCCGAATCATACGTAATACGTCTGAAGCCGCACCGATGGCGTCCTCGTTGTTGATTTATATTGAGTGCAACTATGTTTTAGTTTTCGAAAAAAAATTCTGTGTGTTGTTTGTGTGCATGTGTGTGGATGTATGGCCAATTGCCATTTTACAAGTGTTCTGGCGTTCTCTCCATATATATAATATAAATTTGTATGTATTTTACATGGTTTGTTGTATTTTGCTTCCGGTGTCTGAAATGGTAAATAATCATACAGCGGTTGATGAATAAAATATATAATATATGTTGAGTTGTAATTGTTTAGCCTAACTGGCTGGGCCTCACTTTTAATAATCTTAGATGTATAGCATTTAATGATTTCCTGATCTCTTTCGCCCTGTCTTTTACATTTGCAAACCCTTGGAATCATTAATTTCCATGCCACTATTATTATTGTCAGTATTATGATGGCTGCAGCGGTTGAACTTGCCGCGTATTTAACGGTAAGAAGACTGCTTTTTATAGATCTATACTCGCTTATTAACCTCGCATTTTGTGCGATTTCGCGAAGGTTTCTTCCTAATTTTAGCGCACTCTATTGCGAGTTGCTATTTAATTGAAATTGCTAACATATTCGTGTCGGTTGCTATAGTTGGTTGTGTAATATATAATATAACATATAATTATTTTTCTCGAAATAAATTTATTTAATTAATTAATTAAGTTAATATAAAATTATTAGTTATAATAATTAATTAGTAGTAAAATATTTTCATAATTTATTATATCTAATTTATTTAATTTTTATATTAATATATTAAATTATTAAGGGGGTGCCATAGTGAAAAACTATCGACGAAGTGTCGGTAATCTAGTAAGCTGTAATATACTAGTAGCGCCATCATCCGTTGAAAAATTATATTAATCTATAACCTCACAGTAGATGGCGCCAATAGTACATTCCAACTATCATATTTATTCACATATAACCTTTGTAGATTGCATTATTTAACATAAAATATGCAGACGATGCAGAAATATTTTAATCAGAATTTTTACAAGAATCTTTTTGACAACAATTGCTAGACACTTTCCATGCAATCGTTTTCTGCATTTTAATATGCAGACGATGCAGGAATTTTACAACTTAATTTTTACAAACAAAATTTGACATCTACTACTACATTTTCCGTGCAATCGGTTTCTGCATTTTGATACGCAGACGATGCAGGAATTTTGAAACCAAAATTATTACAATAATCAATTAAACAAATATTGCTGTACATAATTCTATGCGATCGTTTTCTGCATTTTGTTAGGCAGACGATGCACGAATTGTTACCATAAAATTATACAATGATCATTTTGACAACTACTGCTATACATTTTCCATGCAATCGTTTTCTGCATTTTGATACGCAGACGATGCAGGAATTTTGAAACCAAAAATATTACAATAATCAATTAAACAACTATTGCTATACATAATTCTAGGCGATCGTTTTCTGCATTTTGTTAGGCAGAGGCTGCACGAATTGTTACCATACAATTATACAATGATCATTTTGACAACTACTGCTATACATTTTTCATGCAATCGTTTTCTGCATTTTGATACGCAGACGATGCAGGAATTTTGACACCAAAATTATTACAATAATCAATTAAACAACTATTGCTATACATAATTCTATGCGATCGTTTTCTGCGTTTTGTTAGGCACAGGATGCACGAATTGTTACCATACAATTATACAATGATCATTTTGACAACTACTGCTATATATTTTTCATGCAATCGTTTTCTGCATTTTGATACGCAGACGATGCAGGAATTTTGAAACCAAAATTATTACAATAATCAATTAAACAACTATTGCTATACATAATTCTATGCGATCGTTTTCTGCATTTTGTTAGGCAGACGATGCACGAATTGTCACCATAAAATTATACAATGATCATTTTGACAACTACTGCTATACATTTTCCATGCAATCGTTTTCTGCATTTTGATACGCAGACGATGCACGAACTGTTACCATACAAGTATACAATGATCAGTTTGACAACTACTGCTATACATTTTCCATGCAATCGTTTTCTGCATTTTCCATGCAATCGTTTTCTGCATTTTGATACGCAGACGATGCAGGAATTTCGAAACCAAAATTATTACAATAATCAATTAAACAACTATTGCTATATATTTTTTTTTTAGTAAAACGTTTTTGACTGTATTACTACACTTTTTATGCATTCGTTTTCTGCATCTGACATGCTGTTCAATTTAATCATTATATGATTAACCTTATTGTACCCAAATCTACTTAATAAAATTTTATGTTGGCCTCGTAGCTAAGCGCTAGCTGGTGTTGACATGGGCATCGCAAACAGTAGTTAGATGCAGGACTAGTTGGCTAGTAGACAGCAGATAAATAAAGGATCCATTGTCATCGCAGTCTGCATTTAGTGGAAGATTCTATGAATGTTGTACTAAACTTCAATCCTAATCCGACCACTGACAGGGATGTACAAATGCACTTAGACATTAACCTGCAAGTACCTAAAAAGTTTTTTTACATGAACTAATCATTCACACATATAAAAGAAAACCGATGCAATAATTGAAGAGTAAGAATAGTAACCTAATCTACAAACGCAACTCTCATAATTACGGTCAATCGGTTAATTTTTCACTTACAAGATAGTCCTACATCCTTCACACATAATTTGATTGCACTTCTTTAGGTAGAGAATAAGATCTGCATAATGGTTTGGCGTTGGGTATTATTTCCAAAGACAATAATATGTATACAATCAAACATAACCTTTATTATGTGTATGCAAGGAGTACCTGAAATTTCTCGTATATGGACTGCTTAATTACTAATATAGACAAAAGCCGTTGCATTAATTGAAGTACTTGGGTTTGGTAGATGATTAGTGGACGTAAATATGGACAGTAACCAACTCACAGATAGAGATCCTATGGCTACTGTAACCAGCTGTTAGATGGAAATTCCATTGCTATTATAGACAGCTGTTCGAGGTCCAATTGGTAATTGTATTCAGTATTAGCTAGAGAATACAATGACATCATAGGTCTACTGCTAATTCGAAAATTTCATGGCTGTCGTAGCTACGTATTAGTAACAGGAGGTTACCTGGATTAAGAAAGACCAAATGAATTTCGGATCCGACTACTGACAGGGATGTACAAATGCGCTTTGACGCCAACCTGAATGTATCTAAAAAGTTTTTTGTACATGAACTAAACATTCATACAAATAGAAGATGATCAATGCAATAATTGAAGAGAAAAAACAGCAACCTAACCTATAAACACAACTCTCATAAATACGGTCAATCAGTTAATTTGTCACCTACAAGATAGCCCGTACGGTGTATTTGCGCGAATTACACGGGTTACACAATATTAATTCGCATTTTTTTACATACTTCAACAAAATATAATAATTTTGTCTTCAGGCCGTGAAATGCTACCTTCTCCACCTAGGTCATGAAATGAATTTACTATAAAATTAGAATGAAAATGAGAATGAGAATTCGAGAAAGAGAGATTTGATTTGATTTGATTTGCTATATTTTGGGTAATTTGGGGTGAAACCCCGTATACACAAATGAACTCTTAAAAGAGCTCTAACTACAACATGTTGATACATAATAACGTACAAAATAAAATAACAACAATAAAATTTCTATAAAAAATAAAAAAAATATTTACAAGCATAATAACAATAAAAAATAATAAATAAATAAAGAAAAGTCGCATTATAAAAAATGTATACGCATTGTAACAATTGTAGTAACAAAATAGAATAAAATAAAATACAATAAAATAAGATAATATATCAAATAAATTAATAACAAAAAATAATTTTACAAGGCAAGTATATAAAAGAAAAATCAAAGAACGCAATTGGAAAAACGCAATAAAATAGCTAAAATCGGTTAGCTTAACTAAACAGAATACATAAATAAAAGCCGCACACAATCAAAAATCCGGCTAGGAAGGGCAGGTGATCCCCTCATTTACCACTCTCACGTCCCAAGTCTGACGATCGAGCTCAGAAAGATACGATATGAGTGAGGCTTTTAATGAATTAAAGAGGAGAGGATCAAAGTTAGTAAAAGGAAGGTGGTTGATGAGGCGAGAGGCAGTGATAATGAAGAAGTTGTTAAGAGCCTTAGTCCGAGAAGGAAGATAGAAAAGTGTTGGCTGAGCGAAACCAGCGTGCTCCGCATCACGTGGCGAGAGCGCCACCTAACAAGGAGAGACCGTCAAGGAACACGTACCGTTTCTTTATATATTCGAGAATTTTAGTTATTAATTGTGATTTGCTTTTTTATTGTTTATTCAGAGTAATTCAGAGGCACAGTGGTGCATATATATATATTTAAATAAATAAATTTGGTTTAAGCATTGAATGGTGCATATATATATGGGCTATTTCACGTCAAGTGGTACGATGAAAATTTTAAATCGCTCCAAAATTTGAAAACAGGCTGGAAATATCTTTCAGAAGATAGAAAAAAATTTTTAGGTGTTAAAAATAATTTGCCTAAGAGTTATTCCACCATGAAAAATGGAAATTTTTCAATTTTTTAGAAAAATTTCTATTTTCAAAGCCATTTATCAAAATCTATTGATTTTTTTGAAAAAACATTACAAACAACTTTTGTTCAAAATAATCTTTAGAACTTATCTACCTGGGTTACAATTCTTAATTTTAAACTCTCGAAGAGATAGGACACCCGGAAATATTGAATATCAAAAAAAAGGCGACCACGCCACAATCGATTTTGATCTAACACCGCTCAAAAGATCACATTTTTCGAGAGCTTTCGAATGGCGGTGGTTAGATTATTGGCCAAGGCCGCTGGTGTAAGTTATACCCCATAAACCTCATAAAATCACTCATTTTCATGTATTTTAGGGCATTTATCTCAAAATCTATTGATTTTTTTGAAAAAACATTAAAAACAACTTTTGTTCAAAATAATCCTTAGAACTTATCTACCTGGGTTACAATTCTTAATTTTAAAATCTCGAAGAGATAGGGCACTTGGAAATATTGAATATCAAAAAAAGGCGACCACGCCACAATCGATTTTGATCTAACACCGCTCAAAAGATCACTTTTTTTGAGAGCTTTCGAATGGCGTTGGTTAGATTATTGGCCAAGGCCGCTGGTGTAAGTTATGCCCTAAAATACATGAAAATGAGTGATTTTATGAGGTTTATTTTAGGGCATAAGTTACACCAGCGGCCTTGGCCAATAATCTAACCAACGCCATTCGAAAGCTCTCAAAAAAAGTGATCTTTTGAGCGGTGTTAGATCAAAATCGATTGTGGCGTGGTCGCCTTTTTTTGATATTCAATATTTCCAAGTGCCCTATCTCTTCGAGATTTTAAAATTAAGAATTGTAACCCAGGTAGATAAGTTCTAAGGATTATTTTGAACAAAAGTTGTTTTTAATGTTTTTTCAAAAAAATCAATAGATTTTGAGATAAATGCCCTAAAATACATGAAAATGAGTGATTTTATGAGGTTTATGGGGTATAACTTACACCAGCGGCCTTGGCCAATAATCTAACCACCGCCATTCGAAAGCTCTCGAAAAATGTGATCTTTTGAGCGGTGTTAGATCAAAATCGATTGTGGCGTGGTCGCCTTTTTTTTGATATTCAATATTTCCGGGTGTCCTATCTCTTCGAGAGTTTAAAATTAAGAATTGTAACCCAGGTAGATAAGTTCTAAAGATTATTTTGAACAAAAGTTGTTTTTAATGTTTTTTCAAAAAAATCAATAGATTTTGAGATAAATGGCTTTGAAAATAGAAATTTTTCTAAAAAATTGAAAAATTTCCATTTTTCATGGTGGAATAACTCTTAGGCAAATTATTTTTAACACCTAAAAATTTTTTTCTATCTTCTGAAAGATATTTCCAGCCTGTTTTCAAATTTGGGAGCGATTTAAAATTTTCATCGTACCACTTGACGTGAAATAGCCCATATATTTAAATAAATAAATTTGGTTTAAGCATTGAATGGTGTGTGTGTAAGTGGAGTTTGTTTTTCGACCTTCCCTGCCGAAATCCCTGATTAATCCAACAGGTTGTGGGCACACAGCACGCAGGAGAATAGGCTACGGGCACAGGACACGCAGGTGACGAGCAGATCGAGACCTGAGGCACACGAGGTGTTTGCTGATTGAGTTTATCGTCGAAAAATTACAGAGCCAAGTAAGTTGTATACAGAGACAATACAAAGAAGTGGTAAATTGAAATACAAATGTTCGCGAAGTGCAGAGAAAATAAGAGCGAAAAATCGTGCGAGTCAAAGTGAAATTCAAAGAAGTGTAATGTATAAAGTATCGTTTTTTTTATTAGTTATGATAAAGCTTAATTAAAAAAAAAAAAATAGAGGGAAACGCGAAATATACAGAGTTTATGAGAGAAAGATTTAAGACGCTGATTCCGAGAAAATCAAGACGAGTACAATTTCGAATTGTTGCTCAACCAAGTAGGCCGATTCCGAGAAACGCACGGCGCGCCGGTGCATGTAAACACGTTTGAATACAAACGTTTCAGAGGTCAATTTTTGAGAAAAGCGTAGTACGCGGGCAATTGCAAGCGAGTTTTTTTTTACAATTTTGATCAACGGCGTTTCTCTCGCAATATTCGTGACATGTCGACGCGAGTGCGGTTACTGAGTGTGTGTCGCGTACAAAAGTGCATGAGAATAGGTGATTCTCTCTCAACGTACGGGACGCTGTTCGTTTAAGAGCCGATACAAGTAGTACTTGGTTGGTTTATGAAAACTGTTTTTGCTAAGTACAGACAACGCAAGGTACCGTATACTTCGAATAGACGTGAAACGTATTTACATACATATAAAACACGATACTAGTTAAAAATAAACAATACACAGAAATATATATATATACACATATCTAAATATAAGCTTTATACGCAGTGAGTAAATAAAAGCGGTATCAAAATAAGGAGGAGTTTTTTTTTTGTTTTTGAACAGAAATAAATACAGAAGTGAACTACAGAATTATAAATAATTAAGAGAATAAATTAATCAAAAGAGAAAGAGTTTAAAAAATAACAAATTGTGTTGTTAATTAAATAATAAAGAGAGTGTTTTTTAATTAAATATTAAAGAGATTGTGTTTTTAACTAAACAATAAAGAGATTGTGTTGTTAATTAAATAATAAAGAGAGTTTTTTTATTAAATATTAAAGAGATTGAGTTTTAACTAAACAGTAAAGAGGTTGTGTTTTAATTAAATAATCAAAACAAATTGATAATTAAGAGAAAAACCACTGCAAATAAGGCGTGATCAATACCATGAGACTACGTTATATGTACGCGGCCGCCCTCATCCCTAAAGTAACGATGAAACCAGTATATGGCTAATCGGTTGGGAGGGAGTACTGTATCGTGGTAACCAGTATAACGATCACTGAATATTAATTGTAGTACTTTAATATTCAATATAACTAACTAAAATATTTTCATTCAGAATGTCAGACAATTCAGAGAACACCAGAAGTCAAATCGACAAAGAGGCATCTGACGAAAGCCAAGGAGAGGAGCTCAGACGTTCAGAGAACGAAACTACAGAGACGATCGCTGCAAATGACTCACCAACACCATCGGCAGCAATTATCAACGAACTGATAACTTGCATGCAAATACAGCGAGAGCTGTTCGAGCGAATGAACAACTCGCTTCAAGAGTTAGTTCAAAATCAGAAGGAGTTGATTGATGATGTAAAACGAAAAAATGGTGTAATCGATACGTGTCTAATAGAGATACGTAATCTGACGCTACGCATCAACGAGGTACCAGAGAGGATACCACCTCCTCAATTTGACTCAACACGAATTGAACCACAAAACACTTTGAACACGCGCACGCATACTGAGACACAATTTGAACAAAATTCAGAAAGGCAAAATACAGAGACAGATAACATTCAGACGTTAGCACAATTAAGTGAGACTTTTCAAAATATTAATAGACATTTGATACTCCACAATAATTTAACAACAAATTTGCAAAATTCAATCACATCTAGCAAAATTAATATCAAAAGAGATTACAAATTGAAAGTTAAGGGAAATCTAGAACTTTGGCTAGATTCATTAAATTCTGAATTAGCTTCAAATGACTTAGCCGATTACATAAACAGTCCAGAGAAATTTGATAACGATAGTTCAGAGAAAACTATACACATTACGTAAAACACAAAAAGAAAAGGTAGTAGATTTTGTGACAGATTCGACAATTTAGTACAAGAACACGAAACATGTACACCACAGTCACATCTTTCAGATGAAGAAAAAAGAGCGATTTTCTATCAGGCTGTGTGTGAGATTAGTAAAGAATTGGTCTCGACACATCTTGTAAGAAGTCAGACCGGGACCATGATGACTGTTGACGACATGAAAAATTGCCTGCTACATATCGAGGATCAAAAGACAAGTAATTCAGAGACACCAAGGGCACAAGTGGCAAGTAATTCAGAGGGACATAGACGTGACAAAAGCTCAGAGAACCAACAGAGCAAAATTAAATGCTACAGATGCACTAAGATGGGACACTACCAGACGGCCTGTCCGCTTCGGTACGACAACCTTTGGTTTTGTTACGTCTGTAACATGATCAGAGAGCATAAAGGAGATGACTGCCCCAACAAAGTTCAGAGGTACGATAATACCAACAAAAATATAAATACACAACACTACACAAACACAAAACGAGGTGGTGGTAAGTTCGTAAAAAGAGGCGCATCCTATAAGGGAAAATCGAGACCATTTGGGAAACCCTATACAAGAAACCAAAGAGGCGGCGGATACGCTAAAGCCAGAGTGGCGCAAAACGAACAAAACACACCACCACAAGGTAACAACCAAAAATTACATTCAGATTTTAATATCAATTTTATAGCTGATTCAGGGGCAACACATCATATCATAAATAAGGGGTTAATTTTAAGAGATTTTCATAAAACCTCAGGGGAAATTAAAAGTGCTAACAAAAGCAAAAAGGCAAATATTAAAATAGACGGTAAAGGGAATCTCTATGTAATATCAATCCCAAATAGCGAAAATATATTCTTATGAAATGTACTAGCAGCCCCAGACATTTCAGAGAACCTTTTATCCCTTCGAAAATTTGCAGAAGCGGGATACGGGATTTATCTTGACGACACAATACTTAAAGTATTTGATAAAGAATCCGGAGAGGAACATTTGACAGGAAATTATGAATCACCTAATTGGATAGTTAAATTTAATATTTTACATTTAGAGCAGTCAGATTCAGAATATGATAGTTGCACTATAAAAGCCAGTCTAGTTACAATGGACGATTTTCATTCACAATGTCAGACAGACCGGTCACCGCAGGTTAGTGACAATAAGGGTCCGTATGACATTGGGAGGGAGAAAGAGAAAGAAAATACGGAAGAAAATGATACTAATACAGAGATTAATGATAACTGGTTAAATAGAAATATACTTGATTTAAATTATCCAATTTCAAATTCAGAGATAGAAAAATTAGGAGAAGATATTCAGAGATGTGACGCAACAACATCCATACAAAAACTAAGTTTGGGAATGTTGTGGCACAAACGATTAGGACATGCTTCCTTAGAATACATGAAACAAATGAAAAAATATGAAAATGAATTAAGAGATGTAAAATTAAATACAGAGATCATGAACTGCGAGTCTTGTATACTCGCTAAAATGGAAAAACCAGTATAAAAACAATAGACAACGTTCAGAGAAACCACTTCACACAATACACGCAGACACGATGGGTAAAATATCACCACCCTCTTTTCCAGGTGAGAATATGTGTATAGTAGTTTTGATAGATGACTTCTCGAAATATGCCAGGACATATTGTGTGAAACACAAAAGTGAATCAGGGGAATGTCTTGAGGACTATCTCAAACATACACGAAACTTACTGGGTAAACAAGAAAAAGTATGTTTTATAAGAGCTGATAATAGTAAAGAGTTCACAGGTGGGAAATTTTCAGAGATCATGAAAAGAGAAGGTATCTCGAGTGACTTTACACCACCACACACACCAGAGTTGAATGGAACAGCTGAAAGGTTCAACAAAACAATTCAGATGAAGGTAAGAGCCTTGCTAGTTGACTCGTGATTACCTAACAGAATGTGGTGAGTAGCTACAGAAGCTGCAGTACATTTGTACAACCGAACGCCGCATAAGAGTAATGATTTCAAAACCCCACTTTCCAAAATAAATCCCAGTAAAGAAAGTCATGTAAAAGAATTGAGAAGATTTAGGTGTGTAGCTTACGTTAAAATTCCAATTCCAGTGAATAAGTTTTCAGAGAGAGCATTAAAAACAATTTTAGTAGGTTACACGTCCACAGGTTATTTATTATGGCACCCACAATCGTTAAGATTTATTACATCGAGACACGTTAGATTCAATGAAAAATTGGTCTATAAAGATCTAATCAACAAAACAGAACAAAAGGAAATTAGTTTTGGAGATTCTAAAGAAAAAGAGAACATACAGAATTCAGAAGTTACCATAACTGAGAGTAATCAACGACCAGATACTGAGACATTGAAATCCGGAAAAAGGAAAGCTCCTTCGAACGACATAATTGAAAGTACAAGACCTGTTCTTAAAAGAAAGGCTAAAGAAAGTCGATTCAGAGATCCAGACTTTATATACAGAGCAAATAACAGTCATACCGTACAGATAAATACAGAGGACGAAGACGAAATGATATATGCGAACATAGCTAAAATAAACCAAGAGCCAACTAATTTCAAAGAAGCAATGAATTCGCAAGACAAGGAGAGCTGGATAAAAGCTATTAATGAAGAACTAAAAGCAATGGCAGAAAACAAGGTTTGGCAAATCGTAGATTTTCCAAAACAAAATTCAGAGGAGGGTGAACCGAACATCATTGATTCCAGATGGATATTTAAGAAAAAGACAAGCAAAGAAGGACAAGTTAAACACAAAGCCAGGCTTGTCATTCGAGGCTTTAAAGATAAAAACCAATACGAATTAAGAGAAACATATGCTCCAGTATCACGTATGGCTGTGATTCGATCCGCACTGTCTGTGATTACCAAATATGACCTTGAAGCAGTACAGCTTGACGTAAAGACTGCCTTCTTAAACGGAGAACTACTTGAAGAGATCTACATGGAAATTCCAAAGGGATTAGAAATTTCAGAGAAATCCGAAGGAAAGAAAGTTTGCAGATTACTGAAAACGATTTATCGTTTAAAAATAAGTCCAAAGAAATGGAACATGAAATTTACAGAAGAAGTCAGAAAACTTGGTTTAGAAAGAGACATTAATGAGCCTTGTTTGTTCACTTGGAGACAAAACGGGAGAGTACTCATTCTAGTGCTATATATAGATGACATCATACTAACAGGAAACGATTCAGAGAAATTATAACGAGTAAAGTCGAGTCTGTGCAATACATTTAAGATGAACGACTTAGGAGAACCTAGCCTATATTTAGGTATGAAAATTCAGAGAGACAGATTCAAAAGAACTATGACGCTAAACCAAGAAGAGTACATATTGAAAGTCTTGGAAAGATTCAACATGAGTGAATGTAAACCTCAAAACACACCTATGATGACAAGACAAGTGAAGAAAAGAGAAATAAAGAGCAATTCAGAAGAAAATACATCGCCTTGCAAAGCTCCATACAGAGAAGCTATTGGAAGCTTGTTATATCTAGCTGGAGTGACAAGACCCGATACTGCTTATGCAGTCAATTACTTGTCCAGAAAACAAGTTTCACCGACAGAGAATGACTGGAAAGACATACAGAGAATATTCAGATATTTTCAGAAGACATTGCAAGTAGGATTAAGTTACGGAGACTTTGGAGAAAGCTTAGAAGCATACATTGACTCAAGTTTTAGTGACCTTGCAGACTCCACATCAATGGGAGGATATGTCATAAAACTGTTTGGAAATGCAGTAGCTTGGAGAAGCTATAAACAGAAACATGTAGCCACATCAACATGTCATGCAGAGTACATCACCATGAGCAATACATGCCAAGAGGATATATCTTTGGATAAAGCTCTCAGAGATAGAACAGGGAAAACCTACTATCTTGTCAAAATGTGGTGTGACAACAAGACAGCAGGCAAATGCACGCAAATGGATGGGTCCCATAAGTTGAAAGATTTTGACGATAGTTATTCAGAGATAGTAGAAAAATTAAACACAAGGGAGAAAACGGGAAATAAAATCCATATTTCAGGGACACATGGGGACTACATTAAAAAATGCGTAGTGGATAACAAAATTGTAGTTGAATACATTAACACTAAAGAGAACCTAGCTGACATATTAACTAAACCCTTACCCGAACCGATACATAAAGAATTAAGAGATAAAATAAACAATTCAGAGAAAATTAAAAATTAAAACATTGCTAAGTATAATTTATTTGATTACAGAATCAACTGATCACGGAGAAAATTAAGAGTGATACGGAGGGAGGGAGTGTTGGCTGAGCGAAACCAGCGAGCTCCGCATCACGTGGCGAGAGCGCCACCTAACAAGGAGAGACGAAGAATTGCCGTCTCTCGTACCGCGACGAGCGTGCATCACTCTCGTGTTGACCGTCAAGGAACACGTACCGTTTCTTTATATATTCGAGAATTTTAGTTATTAATTGTGATTTGCTTTTTTATTGTTTATTCAGAGTAATTCAGAGGCACAGTGGTGCATATATATATATTTAAATAAATAAATTTGGTTTAAGCATTGAATGGTGTGTGTGTGTGTAAGTGGAGTTTGTTTTTCGACCTTCTCTGCCGAAATCCCTGATTAATCCAACAAAAAGGGATGAGGGTGGGAGACGTGAGGAAGAACGGGCAGGAAACGAAGCATCACGAATAATGAAATGGCTAGCAATTGTAACGGTCACGCTGGGGATTAGGGCGTGGCGTCAAAGGCGAAATAAACAGCTAAGATATATAAAATAGTAATAATTTATTAATTAAATGTAATAAATGATTTGGGCGCCAGCCGCGTACGATCGCGGCGAATTTATCTAATTATGCTCGGCTGCGTGCGAGCTGCTGCTACTTGCTGCGCGAGGGGAGGGGAGGGGAGTAAACGGGGAAGCACACGTACGGTCAGGAGAGACCGTGAATACCGGTGCAGGGCGTGCACCCACCTTATTTGAGTGGAGATCGTCTCCTGGAGATTGCTGCTCTACTTTCGATTGCTCTCTCTCGTGCACACACACACACACTCGAAATTATAACTGGTGATGGTTGCAGATCACGAATCTGTATCGGTCGGCCGGTGTAGCCTCGATGGCGTCCCGATGAGCTCTCTCGAGCTCGGGCTCGTTCGCTGCTTTGCTGCTCGGGCCCGACGTGCGCGCGCAGCTTCTCGCGTCGAGTCGCCCGTCGGCTGCCGTCGTCTCGCGCGCCTCGTGTAGTGAGTGCTCGCGGCCAAGTTTATCAAGGGGGACGACGTTGCCGAGGCTGCTACTTCCCACGGAGAGGACGGTGTTCCCGGTGATGCTATAAACCAGGTAAGCCTTTATTATCGTTCCTTCGTGATGCCAATTTATCGGCTAATGAGTCCACTCTGTTACAGGTGTAGACGGGACGGCCGATCTTCGAGTCTTCTCTCTCACTCGCTCTCATGGTGGCTGATCAGCTGGTGCGCGTCGGGTCAGTGACTGCTGCTCTTCGTCGGTGCTGCGTTGCTGCGGGAATTCTGGCTGCTTCCTAGATGAATATCTATCTCCCGAGGGAGTGCTGCGTATTATTTACTAATTATTAATTGAGAGTTATGGTAATGTTATGATTACCATAACCTCACTTCCAATCCTCTCCTAGCATGTAGCTGTCAGTTACTATGTGCACTACATGCGTCCTTGTTTCCTTCTAATTAGGATTATTATTAATTATCTAACTATTTTACAGCTTCCTGGATGTCTTGTTGCTACTCGTGCTGCTCATCTGGCACCTTGGGCCATCGTAGGCTGCTTCATGGTCCTGATGCGAAGCCTCCTGGAAGTTGTGTCGCCTCTCCTGACATGCTGCTTCCATGTGCTACGTGGAGGGAACCAAGAGGAGTATTGGGGATTTGGGGAGCTTTGGGTAGGCTAGGTAGGCTTAGAGATGTGAGGGTAGGTAGGCTAGTTTATATTGGGGTTCGCTCGCTCATTACCTTGATAGGTATTACATACCTTGTCACACAATATAGGAAGGGTAATTATGGGAGATGATGTTATATGCGCAGGTAGCAATGAAAAGGGATCTTCTAAGCTCGACCGACAGCCAGCCTAACTTAAGACGGTACGGTGTCACATGCTCCCGCCATGGAATATTACTCCATACAAAGCGAACGCAAGCATTCAATAGACGCTTTAATTTCAAATTCCTGGTAGCATCCAGATCGTGATAAACAGCGCAGGCGTAGTCGAAATGCGGGAAAATTAGAGCTTCGACAAGGCTCTTCCTGTTCTGACGCGAAAGCGCTCTTTTAAAAAATCTTAAGGAGTGAAGAACTCCGTGAACTCGCTGCGACACAGATGCGACCTGAAGAGACCAGTTCAGTGTGGGTGTAATCCATATGCCCAAATATTTGACCTCAGATTCATAGTTAAGGAAATCATTCCCTATTGAAACCTTCGGGGCAGAATCAAAGTCAATACGCGAAATGAAAGCCTGACTTCCCAAGATCATCACTTTCGTCTTTTTAACATCTAGATTTAGACCATTTAATCTCGCCCAGTTGTCTATCGCATTAGCGTCTTCCGAAATCCTTTGTACACCCTGAGCGAGATCTGTTGGGTAGAACGAGTGATAGATCTGGGTGTCATCCGCGAAAATCATATGGTTGGAATGTTTTAACACCCGCGGGAAGTCGTTAATAAAAATAGAAAATAAGAGTGGGCCGAAAACACTGCCTTGCGGCACCCCCCTAGACGTGTCAAGCCAGGCCGACCCCCCCCCCCCCCCCAGCTCATCCACAACTGCTTGGGAACGTCCAACCAGGTAATGGTAGAACCACGAGAGAACCGTGTCCGAGCAACCTAAAGAGCGTAACTTACAAAGCATCAGGTCATGTGGCACCGAATCAAACGCTTTCGAAAAATCAAATAAAATAAGAATGGTGATCATTCGTTTGTCTATGGCTCTCCTAACGTCATCTAAGACACCAATCAAAGCCGTCTGAGTACTATGCCCCCGGCGGAAGCCTGCTTGTCTCTCAATAATTAAATTATTACCATTAAGATACTCTGTGAGTTGTTCGTGAACTAATTTTTCTAAGATCTTGGAGACTTCACAGAGCTTTGCTATAGGCCTATAATACGCGAGACAGAGAAAGGATATAAGTCAAATATAAAAAGTAAGCAATTCTACAGTTTTTAACATAATGATTTTAATACATTTCTATTTTGGTACAAAAATACCAACATATTGACTGTATCAATAACTCTCCCTTTCTCCTTATCTCTTTCTCTCTCTCTCGCTCTCTCACTCTCTCGCTCTCTCGCTTTCTCTCTCTCTCTCTCTCTCTCTCGCTTTCTCTCTCTCTCTCTCTCTCTCTCTCTCTCTCACTCACTCTCTCAAGCACAGAAACATGGCGTTCAGAGTTTTACATAATTCGGGTTCTGCTTCGGATTATGATAAATACAAGTCCCTGAAGAATCGTGTCAAGAATTCACCTAACTCCAGTAAATTTCAATTCCTGGAGTTTAAACTTCGTAACGAAAAAGAGCCCACCAAATCTTGGAAACACCTTAAGAACATGGGTTTTTGCTCCAAGACGAGCCCTTCGCCATTGCAGCATTTCACTACTCACCAACTAAACATCCATTATGCATCTATTTCCAACAATGTGTCACCGCTTTCCATACATTCATTCGCGTCCATCCTAACTAATTTATGTCATTTATCACCATCATCTTCTTCATTTTCATTCCACACCATATCAGCCAAAATGGTTCAAAGGGCCATCTTTAGAACTTCCTCGAAGACCGCAGGTGTCGATGGCATTACAACCAAAATGATTACATTACTTGAACCGCAACTCACGTTACCTCTAACAGACTTATTTAATAATATGCTTTCCACTGGGTATTTTCCTGAATGCTGGAAGAAGGTCTTATTATTTCCGTTGGCGAAGTAGAGCAGGATGGAGTCGTGCTCGGACACGAGACCGATAGCCAAACTTTGTGAGCTCTCGAAGATTCTGGAAAGATTGGTGCACGATCAGCTGGTTGAGTATCTCGAAAGTAATTATTTATTATTAGAAAGGGACGTAGTACTCAATCAGCTCTTCTAGGTGTACTTGATGATGTAAGAAGGGCCATCGACTCTAGGAAGATCGCGATTTTAGTCTTGTTTGACTTCTCTAAAGCCTTTGACACGGTACCTCACGATCGACTTATCCGGAAATTGAGCAATATGGGCTGCTCTGATATTGTACTGAATTGGTTCTACAGATACCTTGTAAGCCGCACGCAGGCCGTGGTGGACGAGGCATGACATCAGACTGGCTCGAGGTGAACGCGGGTATACCTCAGGGCAGTGTCCTAGGTCCTGTTCTATTCTCCATTTTTATTAACGATTTGCCTAGGATCCTTTAATATTGCAATTATATGTTATTCGCCGACGACGCCCAGGTCTATTATTCGTTTTTTCCATCAGACCTTAGTACTGGAGTTCAACGTGTTTCTCATGATGCGAATGCAATAGTTAGCTGGGCGATTAATAACGGTCTTAAGCTTAATGTGGAAAAAACAAAGGTCATGATCCTGGGTAGTCAGGCTTATTTGGCTCGTATCAACCTGGACACTGCTCCGAGGGTCAGACTATGTGATGATTATTTGAAGTACGAAAATGCGGTAAAATCGCTTGGAGTTATGATTACTCCTATCCTCGACTGGTCAAAGCATGGCAATCTCAAGGCGTGTTCACGGAGTCTTATACTCGCTGCACTATTACAACAAAACTATGTCACTTAAACTCCGAAAGAATTGGTAAAATCGCACATTTTCCCGCATTTTGATTATGCGTGTGCGGTTTATCATGATGTAAACAGTCCAGAAATCTTAAACTCCAAAGACTGCTGAATGCGTGCGTAAAATTTGTATGGGAAAATATAGCGAGACGTGATCATGTTACTCCGTATAGATTAGGCTTAAAATGGCTTCCGGTCGAGTCCAAACGATCCTTTCTCATTGGTTCTTTACCCGCGTAAAAATAGATACATTCATATGAACTTGATATGATGTTTAGGTTCATATAAAGTTTGTATAAATTAATCCAATGGCACAATCCTGAACTTCATTCATGACTGTGCTAAAGTTCAGCTAAAGTTTATATTATTTAATTTAAAAACAGCATCAGCCAAACTTTATATTAACGTTATTTAAACTTTATATTGATACGTAGAAATGGGGTATTTTAATCTGTATATAATTTTATATATAAATTTGTATAGATAATTCTGAAGATTTTGAAAAGACAAAAGTAATGTTTAATGTTACCCAATCCACATCTGAAAAAAAGCATTCATATATGTATTTCAAAATTTGACGTAGAGGTTAATCATCAGCAACGGAGTTGCCGTGATAGGACCGTTCAAGTCTGCGTAGAGGGTTAGACTGACACATAGCCAATTTCTTAGTAATCATTAAACAAGAAATCATTTATTTTTTCTTTGTCAAAATATTTTTATAAACGTCTCTTAGCAACCAGTAAACAATTGACTTCTTGTTTACTGATAGTTACTAAAAATGTTGTTTAACGGTTATTCGTCAGTCTAACCATCAACGCCGAGCTGAACGGTCCTGCGAAGGCAACTTCGATGCTGATGATTAACCTTTACGTTAAATTTTAAAAACATATATGAATGCTTTTTTTCAGATGTAGATTGGGTAACATTTGATATTACTTATTTCTTTTTAAAATCCTCATAATTAATATTTATAATTTGTAAATAATATATTAAGTATATTATATATAATATAATATATAAATTATACATTGATTAAGAAACCCCATTTTTACGTATCAATATAAAGTTTAAATACGTTAATATAAAGTTTGGCCGATGCCATTTTTAAATTAAATATAAACTTTAGCTGAACTTTAGCACAATCATGAATGAAGTTCAGGATTGTGCCATTGGATTAATTTATACAAACTTTATATGAACCTAAACATCATATCAAGTTCTTATGAATTTATCTATTGTTACGCGGGTAGCCTACAACATTATTTCTCATAATTCACCTACTTACTTGGCAAATCATTTCATTAAGCTTGACACTCCTGATCAGAATCCCCGCTCTTCCTCTCGTCACCCTAACGCACTTACACTTACTTGGGGGCTACCTGTTAATATGAGGCACTTATTAAAGTTTGCTATCGGTAGGGCATCCAAATACACGTATAAAATCGCAAGCTCTAGTATGCATGCGCGCAGTATCGGCATGTCGCGCGTGCTTCTCGCTGTCTCTCTCAAGTTCATGCGTATTGGAGAGAGAGAGATGTAGTGTTGTTTACACGACGACCTGGTGCGAACCGACGGTGCTGGTGTACGTGGATTCGTGCGGGTATCGAGATCGTTAGCTGAGGAGTCTTCTCGTGGTGAGGGGCCATCGTCTCTCTTATCATCGGTTCGCGTTCATCGGTTCTCTTATCTCCGTCGTCGGCTTCCATCATCTTCAGGTGTATGCAGGTAAGTATACTATCCATGTCATATAGACATAATTAAAAACCCATAACCCATCCCATTAATATCTACTTTTTAATATCCTTTTTAATACCGGTGACGAGAATGGCTAAGATGCATAAGCATTGCTCGTGCTGGTATGAGTATTATTTGTTTATCTTTATGTATATTATTTCTTTCTATATATCTATATTCTATCCGCATATTAATTTTTTATTTATATTTTTCAGGTATGGACAACGTTTCCTCCTTTCCTTTTCCTATCCATCAATTCCCTTTTTATTTAAGAATTTATATTATATATAGTGGACTGCACTTACAACAAAAGGCCAAAGCGAAAATCGCATAATACACATAACCCAAAAAAAACATTCTTTATTCTAATACAAAGCGTTACTTTTCTGGCCAAAAGGAATTATTCTTTTCTATGTATCATTCGGGGAAGATTTTGGGGAATACAACTAGATTCTTATAAATAATATTGCAATCAAAATAGAAAGATATAGTGTAAGAATAAACTATTACTGTTACCATCCAATACTTACTATTGTTTATCCATCAGTTGTCATTATTATCCCATCATTATTTGTCGGTCTATTTCCATCATTCTTACATTTATCATATTAAAATGTTGCAAAAATAATTTAATACTCTTATGTTCTCTATATGAAAATGTTTTTAAACCGTTTTAAAAACGATTTTTACATTTGTTTTGAAACATTATTAACGTTTGATAGAAATAATTTTTTTTACAACATTTAAAAAACGTTTCATGCTGTTCGAGATTTGTGAACATAATAAAAATTTAAATATAAAGTTATATTTATTAATGTGACGTGATATTGCAAATTTATAAATTAGATTTTAATAGTTTTAACAATGGACTATCTAGTGCAAAACACGAATTCCCGATCGGATTCTAAGGAGGAAATCCTTGTGTCCGCAGGATTCGAAAAGACTCAAGAGGCGGACTGACATGCGCAGTAAGATATTTTGTAATTGGGTAAATGTACATTTTTTACTAAAAAAAAATAGTGAAAAATATGCTACTTGTTAGTGAAAAAATTGTGAATAAAGTATTGCTCTTTTTAATTAGTGAAAAACATACTAATTATTTAAAGAAAAAAATATTTTTTAATATTTCACTTGCGAATTAGTAAGTATTCACTAATTAATTAGTAAGGATACTAATTAATTAGTGAAAAATTTACTAAATATTTAGTTAAAATAATTTTACTAGCTGAATTAGTGAAAAACTTCTTTTAGTTTTCATGCGTAAATAAGATTAAAGGAACCTTGAAGTACACTTAAAGATTAGATTCTTCTACATATAAAAAATATTTTTTAATTTTGATCTTGAAAATAAACTTGCAGCAAGCTTACAGTCTATTTGAAGAACCCTCTTAATTTATAAAAAAGATTCTTATTTTTAAGCACGATCATTGCACGAGAGTGCCTTACTATATTTTCACCATCGCGAAAAATGTAACACCATAAATAATGGTTTATTTTGTGACAATGTGCTTTGCACATGTCAAGAGCGAGCGACTGAACCCCTGACAAACACCTACCTACCCGGATAAGCTAAACGAGTCCCTAGCTATACTACCTACCCATATACTATTTCCTAATTACCTACCCGCACATTAACTACGTCCTACCTACCCTCACAGCCTAATAACCCCACCCCAAGCGCAACACACACTTGCAGCCGAAGCACTAGGTGATCCTGGCGAGGAAGTCCTGGGCGAGCATAGAAATCAGGAGGGCTCCTTCGGGTCTAACTCAACAGCATAGATGGATCAAGGGAGGCTGTCGATGAATGAGCCTAGAGGACACTCCTCAGCTCTACAGTGCAGCAGTCAGGGCGATGAGATGGTACCCAGGCAGGAAGCCAAAGAACCTCCAACGCCAAGCAAGATACAGCTGTAAAAGAGATGTTTATAAGAACAAAAACACAGCAATAGGGTAAGGAGCAAGGAAGAGGATAAATTGCCATAGCCAAGAAGACACAAGACAAGGGAAGATATGTACAGCTGTATATAATTACTACAGCTGTACAAGGAACAGTATAGGACAAATAGGTTAGGTTGCTGTACACAAACAACGTGTACAGCAGACCTTGTAAAATACTATACACCTGAACACGCACACTAGCGTGATCCCAACACTGAATGAATTACCTGGAGTAGTTGAAGACCTGGGACCGGTCGTTCTGGTACGTCGTCGTCGTGGAGAGATGATCGAGGCGGCGTCGGGCAGCAATGCAGCGGCGGGTGAGCTTCGTACCTGAAACTCACGCCGTACCAATTAGTTGAGATAAGCAAGACGGAACGATGTAATAATTACCCAGGATGAAGTCCTACAGCGTCGCCGAGAGGTACACTGCACCAGGTCAACAAACGCCATACATCTGACTTGTAACGATACAGCCTGAACACTGCGGCACTCGACACGCTCGCACGACGCGAGATCGAGGTGCCGCGCACGAGTACGTACTGCGCAGGCGCGCGGTACGAACACGGGACTCTCGAGCACGCCGAGAGTCAGAGCTCTACGGTCCGCCGTCCTGAACGGACAAGTTCCTTGCCGATAGCGCGATAGTGTCTGGTGTCTCGAAGCTACGAGACTGACAAGGGAAGTACATGACCTCCGGGAAACGGATCTCATCCTAACTTTGGTATGTCTTTTATAATATAAAAATATGAAGAAAGCCAAGTTATCTCTTGCCAATAGCTACTTTTACGGAAGTTATTCGACATTCAATAATAATAGCAGTAAAAATTACTTCCAATTCGGTCGCTTATAACTCGGAAACAAATAAAGATAAACAATCAAACCAGAAACCAGAAGAAAGTTGAGTTCAAGTAGATATGGTTTGAAAAAAAAGAAGCTCAAATTGCTTAATTTGAAGCAAAGTTATGAAGAAAATAAAAAATTGAAGATTATTAGGCCAAAAGAAACAATAATTTTTTCATATTAAATTTTGGTTAAAATTTCTTCAATTTTTAATTTTCTTCATAACTTTGCTTCAAATTAAGCAATTTGAGCTTCTTTTTTTTCAAACCATATCTACTTGAACTCAACTTTCTTCTGGTTTTTGGTTCGATTGTTTATCTTTATTTGTTTCCGAGTTATAAGCGATCGAATTGGAAGTAATTTTTACTGCTATTATTATTGGATGTCGAATAACTTCCGTAAAAGAGGCCATTGGCAAGAGATAACTTGGCTTTCTTCATATATTGATATTATAAAAGACATACCAAAGTTAGGATGAGATCCGTTTCCCGGAGGTCATGTACTTCCCTTATGAGTACGAGTGAGCAAAGCGAGAGAGAAACAGAGAGAGTGCATTAGCGTCCCAACCTGGTGTTCCGGAGACGACGAAAAGGTTGGTGAACTGTTACTTCCCTGCTGACGGTACCGCCGGGTATCGTAGGAGGTGCGTGCGAGCATCCCGTCCGTCCCATCCTTCCCCTTCCCCTCCCCTACAGCGAACCGGAATCCGAGCAGTAGAGCACGGCTCCAAGTGTTTACCGATAACCCGCGTGTTATCGAGATTCGTCGCGAGTTAACGCGGCTGGCGCCTACCTTTCACATAGTTGTTTAGTATAATAAATACTTGTTTTGTTTATATTAAATAGTAGACCCTAATTGACCTGCACCCTGATCCCCAGTGCAGCGTCACAATTTATACATAAAAACATTTTTCGAAAAAAGTTTTGAAAAAGTATGTATGTGCGGTTTCATGACACTTTGCCGTATGACAATTCGCCGTATGACACTTCGCCGTCGGACAAATCGCCGTATTACTTTTCGCTGTATAGGACATTTCGCCGTATAAAATTTTGCCGTATGTGACATTTTGCCGTAAGCAACTTCTCTCCGTAAAATAGGAAAAAATACGTACGGCGAATTTTGATACAGCGAAATTTAATTTAATTTTATATTCAAATAAAATAAAAACTATGTTTACATTTTAAAGAGCATTTGAACTATAATTGTATATAAATTTTTCAAAACATTGATTGTAAACAAAATCATATATTGAAATTGAAAAATTGTTTGTTATTATAGTCAAGTTATAATTACAAATAATTTACCGATACTGTATGTGTGTAACAACAAAAGTGTAATGGGGGCGCCCCCAAACCCCCTACTCAACCAATAACCCTATAACCCTATAACCCAATCGCGTACGGCAAAACGTCTCATACGGCGAAATGTTATACGGCAAAATGTCTCATACGGCGAAATGTTTACGGCAAAAGGTCCGACGGCGAAATATCCGGTTACGGTATGTGCGTATGTATACAGTTAAGTTAATCGAATAACTCACCCAATTTTGAACCTATTTGGCTGAAATTTTTATGATATCTTCTACATAAATAGAGAAGTAAACGTTCCTATTTTGGACCAAATTGGTCAAATAGGTCTTGAACGGTAGCACTTCTTAAAAAGGCGCTAAACGTTTTTCTACGACATTCTATAAATAAAATTAAATAATCTGAAACATAAATTATGACAATGTGCTTTGCACATGTCAAAGAACGAGCTATAGAACCCCTAGTGAACACCTGCCTACCCGTACAAGCTAAACGAGTCCCTAGCTACACCTACCCATATATCTTTCCCTAGCTACCTATCCGCACACCAACTAAATGCTACCTACCCTCACATACTAAAACCCTATCCCAAGCACGGTACATAAACACTAAGGTGGTCCTGGCGTTGAGGACCTTGGGCGAGCTCAGATCATATCAGGTGAGCTCCTCCGGGTCTGACACTGCAAGCAGGATATTTAAAGGGAGGCGATCACCAGGAAGCCTCCAGGATCCTCCGTAGCCTCACAGGGCAGCAGCCAAGGCGAAGAGGCAGTATCCAGGCAGTAAGCTGGAGAACCTCCAACGTCAACCAAAATACAGCTGTAAACAAGTTACTTAATGAGCACAAACACGCATTAAGAGGGTAAGAAACAAGGAAGAGGATACACAGCTATAGGCAGAAGACAAACATAAAGGAAATATACAGCTGTATACAATCACTTTAGCTGTACAAGGAACAGCATAGGACAGATTGAGGTTAGGTTGCTATACACAAACAACGTGTACAGCTGACCTCTTAAATGAGCAAATATACAAATACGCATAATTACGTAAACCTCACGACAAAGTAATTACCTGGAGCTGTAGACGGAGCGGAGATCAGTAACCAAGGTTGACGTCGTCGAGGAGAGAGGGGCGAGTCGGCCCCGAGCAGCGATGCGGCGGCAGGTGAGTTTCGTACCTGAAACTCACACCGTACAACTTAGTGGAAGACGCAAGAAGGAACGAGGTAATATTCAGCTAGTAGGAAGTATATAGCATCCCCGAGACTTGAACTGCACCAGGTCAACACGCACGTACAGCATGGTCACCGCTACAACCTGAACACCGCGGTACTCGACTCGCTCGCGCGATGCGAGATCGAGGTGCCGCGCACGAGTACGTAATGCGCAGGCGCGCGGTACGATCGCGGCTCTCGAGCACGCTGAGAGCCAGAGCTCTACGGTCGGTCGACTCGACAACTACTACGGAATCATCCCGCAGCACCTGAACCTTGTGTGAACAAGCGACAGAGTGCGAACGAGAGAGAGAGAGAGAGAGTGATACTGTCCTTGGGAGACGCGTGCCGCTTCCCTCGAGAAAAGGTTGGTGAATTATTCACGTTTGTCGCTCAAGGTACCGCCGAGTACCTGTGTTCGTGTGTGCGAGCTGCTGGTCCCATCCTTCCCCCCCTTCCCCTACAGCGAACTAGGATAGTGATAGCGCAGTAAGCTCCGATAAACCCGATAACCCGCGAGTTATCGGATCAGTTGTCGCGTAATAGCGCGGCTGGCGCCCACCCTGTGTACATAAAGTTAACCCTTTGATGGGCAGCGTATCATATATAATACACCAAACTTTGTTCAGTTTTTTATCCATACCGCGACCATTTTCAGCTCAATCGCTCTCGAATAAACTTCTACACTATCATTAGTACTTAGGCATCGTAAAGCTTTGATTGCAAATTTGAAAATTTATTTATTTAATTATTTATAAGCAATCAAAGACGGAAAATTTTCAATTTTTTGGAATAAATTCGGCCATGGGCAGAGTTTTTGAGGTAATCTTATAAAAATTTGTTAAACGGATTTTTGGGGTCGCTGATCCCGAATTCGGTATCAGAATTTGAAAATTCAAAATGGCGGTTTTCTGAGGAAATCACTTGGAAAAATGTATACGGGGGTTTTTGGAGTTGGTCATCACGAATATAAATTCAGAATTTCCATATTCAAAATGACAGACCCAATATGGCGACTATTTTATGTTAGAATTTCGGTTTTCTATATAATTCACTTGGAAAAAAGGGGGTTTTCGGGATCGCTAATTATGCATCTAGTATCAAATTTTTGAAATTCAAAAAATTGGACCCTATATGGCGGCTTTATCATATTTTTCGGGTGGCCGACCATGCATCTGAGTTCAGAGTTCAGACATTAATAATTTTATAAACGTAATTGCCTCCTATCCTATCAAAATTATGTTTTACACGTGATTCCTGTTTGGAATGCTTGGAATTGGAAAAGCGTAGAATTTCCCATACCAACAAACAAAATTTTCTGAATGTAGAAATTTGATAATCTTTGCACATCATTGAAAAAAGCGTTCAGCAAATACTTTCAGATTTTGCAGAAGTAACTAACACGTTTTTCAAACGCATTATACGCTCATTTGTACAAAATACGTCTGCTAACTTTATAAAAAAGAACCTTTAGATCATAGATATACCTAGTGATGCGGAGTCAGAAAATGAGTATGATCCTCAAGATTTTTTTATAGAGGAGGTGCCTGACATATCCAACGATATATTATGTGCAGATCTTGAAGCAGTTAACGATACTAAAGAAGAGGATGATACTCCACTAAGTTCTCGACTGGAAAGGATAGATGGTATCTGGGAAGCAAAAAGGAGATCATTTTTTGAACTTGGTTTTTTTTAACACGTTGGTCTAAAGAATCTACCTGATAGTGTGAAAACTCCAAAAGATGTATTCTTATGTTTGTTTTCAGAAAAGCTGATTGACGTCATAGTGGGAACAGTCAAATGTTTATTGTACTCAGAAACAAATGAAATTTGAACCCATCACCAATGATGAAATAAAAAAGTTTTTGGGGATAAATATAATAATGGGGATTAAAAGTTCACCATCGTATAGAGACTATTGGTCTACGAACTTTCAGATAAATGATTCATATATCTCTTCAATCTGCCTGTAAAGCGATTTTCATTCCTCTTATCTAATTTACACTTGAACGATAATTCTCAGGAACCACCAAGGGGCAATCCCAATTTCGACAAATTGTACAAAGTCAGACCATTGCTGGATAATCTTTCTGAGACATTTAAAATTTTTTACGGTCCGGACAGACATCAAGCCATTGATGAAAGTATGATTAGGTTCAAAGGTAGAAATAGCATAAGGCAGTATCTGACAATGAAACCTATCGAGCGGGGCTATAAGGTTTGGGTTAGAGCTGACAAATTTGGATATGTCTGTGAATTTCAGATTTATACCGGAGAAACGAACGGTAAGTCGGAAAAGTTCCTTGGTGAAAGAGTAGTTAAAGATCTAACTCACGATCTGATAGGCAAATATTATCGTGTTTTTTTTCATAATTATTTCACCACCGTTACGTTGATGTCAGACTTGTTGTGTTCGAAAATATTGGCGTGTGGGGCTGTAAGGAAAGATAGAAAAAAGAAAAAGAAATATCAGTTGGTGATAGTGAATTTTGCTCCTCATATAACGGAGTCAGTTGGCTGAAATGGATAAATAAGAAACCTGTCCATTTCTTGTCAAATTTCCATGATGCTTCTAAAGTTTCTCAAGCCAACAGGAGGCAAAAATATGGATCTTTAAAAAAAGTAACTTGTCCACAAATAGCCGTAGACTATAATGGTTTCATGGGTTGCGTTGATAAAGCTGATATGCTGAAGTCATATTATGAAATCAATAGGAAAAGTAAAAAGTGGTGGCAACGTATTTTCTGGCACTTTGTGGATGTTACACTGATGAACTCTTTTAAAATATACTCGCAACTATTTTCAAAGAAAAACATGAAACTCAAAGACTTCTCATTGTCAGTCGTAGATTCCTTGATACAAATACCTAATCGTACAAAGAGAGGCCGGCCATCCACCAAATCACCAATGAATCATGAGGAGAAATTGAAAATCAGCGACTCAGTAAGAATAACGAATGTTGATTATTTACCAGTTGCACAAAAACAACGTCTTAGATGTCGCCTTTGCAGTACCAAAGAAGCAGCAATTGACACAATTCTACTGTACAACTTGCAACTGTGGGTTATGCATAAATGCAGATCGAAATTGCTTCCAGAAATTTCATCAGCAACAATAATGAGTTTGAAGAAAGATGTAATCTTATAAAATAAGCGTTGCTCTGGTAAAAAGAAAAAAATATTAAAAAATAATAAAAATATTAAAAATAAAAAAATATTAAAAAATAATAAAAATATTAAAAATAAAAAAATATTAAAAAATAAAAAAAATATTAAAAAATAAAAAAAAATAAAAAAAAGTGGAAAAAATTAAAAAAAAATATGGAGCAAGTCCTCTCCCTAGTCCACGTTGTTTGTTCCGGGTTACGCAGAGAGGGGAGAAATCCCTAACTGATTTTATCTAAATGACTGGAAAACTCACAAATTCCATATGGTACGACCGTCATATTAGTTTTTCCTCCTTGAATTATGATACTCTCATTTCTGAATCCCTGAAAAACTCGCTGATTTAAAATACCATGGAAACCATATTGGATCCGCCATCTTGAGTTTCAGAATTTGGATCTGATATTCCTAATCAGTGACCCTAAAAACCTCCGTAAACCTCTTTCTAAGTGAATTAGTTAGAAAACCACCATTTTAGCCTAAAATCGTCGCCATATTGGATCCGCCATCTTGAATTTTAAAATTTTAATACCAGATTCGTAATCAGCAACCCTAAAAACCCCCATGTACCTTTTTCCAAGTGAATTGCTCAGAAAACCGCAATTCTAACCTAAAATCGTCGCCATATTGGATCCGTCATTTTGAATTTTCAAATTCTGATACCGGATTCGTGATCAGCGACTCCAAAAACGTATAGAAACACATTAATACCCAATGGAGGTCTAGCACAAAAATGTGCCCCTCAAAGGGTTAAGGAGTAGTAAATACACGTTTTAATTATTAATAATCTTTTTAATTATTAACCTGCACCCTCATTCCCAGTGCAGCGTTACAAAATATAGAAAATGATTACATATTATTATTATTATTACAGTTTTCAGTTGGCATACTCCCCTTATTTAACCAGGTTATGCTAGGCACTTGGATATTCCCTTTGCGCCGTGTTTTCCATTTCCCATTTTTTTAGCTCCCCAAGTATACAGCAAATATGCGTCACCTGGGTGAGTTTTCTAGTGGGTCCTTGGTTTTATCAATCGGGTACCGCTCAGAGACCCTACCATATAGCTAGTATTCTCTGAACATCCCAATTGGAAATATCCCCTGAATTAATAAAAAATTCACCTGTAAAGCGCCATCTTTTTGTCATAACTCTGGGGCATTCACATAGTATATGTAGAGGTGTTTCGTTTGTCTCTTCGCACATTCGGCATAATAGATCGGTTTTCAGTCCCATTCTATACCTATGATATCGCTAATTTCCATGTCCAGTGAGTATGTTCATTTATTTACGCGCTGTGTTTCTGTTAAGTTTTTTAAGCCCTTCTTCTCAGTGTCTGCTTATTGCATTCCCGAGTGTGGCTTTAGCTTGTCTGCATTCTGCAGTTTTTATCCATGCTCTTTGGTGTTCCTTTACCAGCCATTCCCTTAGTAATTCTGTGAGACGGCTGTGTGACATTTTGACCGTCAGGCTTGGTTCTACATGTTTTCCATTTGTACCTATCCTTGCAAGATCATCAGCTATTTCGTTACCACGTATACCTACATGACTTGGTATCCATGTTAGCGTCAGCCGTTTATTTGACTCTGCCAGCCTATTTAGTGTCTTGTGACATTCCCAAATTAGTCTGGACTTAGTGGTGTAACCATTCAGATTCTGTAACAGAGTTCTGCTGCCCGAGAAAATATATATCTCAGCATCTTTGCAGTTCACATGTGCCGCTTTAGCACATTGCAGGATTGCAAATGTTTCCGCTTAGGAAATGGTAATGTGTTCCTTTAGGGAATATATCATACCTTTCCCATTCGTTCTGCGATACACCCCTACCCTGACTCCCTGGATATTTTTGGATCCATCAGTGTACCAGAGTTCTTTGCCCTCCGGCACCCTAACTCGTCTTTCACTCCAGTCGTCTTTGCTAGGCAGACTGACTCTATATCTTTTATCGAATAGGAACTCGATGTTGCATCTATCAGTTCCCTCATATAAGTTTACTCTTAGATTTCGTGGTAGCGTACTTAAGAGTCCTCTATCCGCCCGTCAATTTAAGAGATTTCTAACTCTTAAGTATCCTTTAATGGCTTCTGCCTTAAGAGTGAGCTGAAATGGCTCGGTATTCGTTATGACCCCCATAGCATGTACCGGGGTGTTTCTTAGAGAATTGGTGATACATCACAAGATCAGTCCCCGTACCCGCTTCAGCATCTAGTTTGCGGTTTTAAAACCAGCTCGCTTCCACCAAATCACTGCTGAATATGTGAGCTTTGGTTTCAGGATTGCTTTGTAAATCCACATCATGGTTCCTGGTTTTAGACCCCAGTTCAAGTGTAGAGCTCTACATATTTGTCATAGAACTCATAACTTTATTACACTGATTCTCCAGGTGTTCTTTCCAGTTTAATTTACTGGCGAGAATGACACCCAGATATTTAGCTTTTTCTTTTATTTCTAGCCGGTTTCCTCCATATTCGAGGTGTTTTATGCTTATTTTCCACTTATATTTTCGTGTAAACACCATAACTTCCATTTTTTCCGGATTTACCGATAGCTCAACTCCTTGACACCACTTATATACCTTATTCAACGCACGTTGCATGATGTCAAACAGTGTTTCTAAAAATGGTCCTTTTACTATTATTGTTAGATCATCTGCATATCCTACAACCTCACAGCTTATGTTGGTTAGTAGGCATAATAGTGTATTCATTACAAGATTCCAGAGGGATGGGGAGATAACCCCTCCCCCCCTGTGGACATTCCGTGTTCACCCAGCCACTTACCTTGGTGATACCCTTGGTCATTACTAGCTTTCGATTTGATAACATGAGTTCGACCCAGTCCGTGACTGGTTGATTACTCTTTTGGAGGTATGATTGAAAGCTCCTTTTATGTCCAGAAAGACCACCAGAGCAAAGCCTCCATTTTCAACTTGATCCTCAATTAGGTTCACTATTTTGTACAGGGTAGTCTCCGTGGAGTGCCCTGCCCTGTACGCATACTGATCCTTATTAAGTGGTCGTTCTCTTAAAGGTTTATCTTTAATATATCTATCTATAAGCCTTTCCATTGTCTTGAGCATAAACGATGTGAGACTTATAGGTCTGAAGTCTTTAGGAGAGCTATAGCTACGCTTACCTGCTTTTGGAATAAACGTAAATCTTCGCAATAGAAAGTACTGAAAACAAAATGCAATCGCCAAATATTTCTGATAAAAAAAGAAACATTTATTTCAGAATAGTATATGCCCTGTTATATTAATTATTATTTATGTATTCGAATAAATCTTATCTTATGTAGTATGTGATGCTGCCATCACTGTAGTGACCTGAAACAAAATCATAAAAAAAGATTAATAATAATTTATTTGTAATAAATATAAGGAAAGTTATTATTCACCTGGTAAAAGAATTATTCGTTGATGTGAAGCTGGATGAGTCGGTGACAGCTCCGGGTTCCTTGTTGACCGAAGGCGAAGGTTCCCTGGGTGGTGAGCTTCTCCAGGACCACAGCACCTGTAAAAAAAATATGTAAATGGGGAATTATAATACCTTCGTTTGTGTATGCGGTGTCCCTCGTGGTAGCGTAGGTGGAGGTATAGCCGTCGTCAAGCTGGCGCATCTTGTACGGCCGGGGAGATATGTACGCCTGGTAAAAATTATCATATGGAAACCATATGGCTCTATCATGAAATCGATGTGGTTGCTATGTAGGAATCGTGTAATTTCCAATGGTATTCTCGTAGATCCCAACGGGAATCATATGGATACCATGTAGGATTTTGCGGTGTTTCCCACGTAGAAATTATATAATTCCCATGTTATTTCTATGTGGTTTTCATGTATTTCCCATGTGTTTTCCATATAGTAACTTTGTAGTGTCGAAAACTCACCAACATGGAGAATTCCCGATGTTTTTAATATTCTATATATTAATTGATATTATTTATAATTTTTTCTAATATTTTTACGTATAATGACAAAGGAAAAAATGGCAGGTTATATAATAAATTAAATAGACTGATTTGAGCAGAAATTAATACATGTTTATTGGCTCAAAAAGAAAAGAGGGAAAAAGCCAAAAAGGCATAAAAAACCCTCGAAAATTTAATACAAATAAAAGTATAATTAACTATTTAAATTTTTATATATTAACAATTCAATTAAAGTGAAGGTGTGATCTGTGTCAAATATTTATATATATATATACATATATATGTATATATATTAATAACCAATGCGCGTGACACTCGCGTGGTGGTGACTAACCACTAGTCAAGAGGAGGCTGAGCCTCACACTAACGATCGGATAAAAACACCCGATCGACTAGATATATATGTATATATATCTCTAAGGCGCGTGTATAAATAATATACAATCGCGTTGGTGGTGACTAACCACTAGTCTTCATAACAGATCTCATACGTATGATGAGCAAAGAATTCGCGCAATCAGACGAATTCTGTATATATATATATACTCATAAATATATTCACATACACATATACACACACACAAATTATTCGCACTGTTAATTTTTTAATAATTAATCGCGATATTTGTTCACCGATTCACAACACTCGACGAAATAACAAGTACGCGAAAAATATAATAATTCCAATTAACTATGCGCGGCGAAAGAGTAATATACTCGATAGTATTTCGAACTGACGAAATTGACTGCTTGAGAGTCGGACGAGAACTGACTATATGTTTCACAAAATGCTTAGGCGAAAACCGACGCCTTGTTGACCAGCTGATTATTTGGGAAATTTTTAAGTAAACCCGTTATGACCAGTAGAATATTAAGAAATGGGAAAAACCTCTGGAAAATTTCTTATTTTGCGTCGTAAAGCGAGGTTCGAACTCGATCGTTACAAGTTTGCCCAAAAACCATAAAATCATAAAACAATTAACCGGACAGCGCGTTCAAAACGTGCGAGGTTCAAACGGGTTTCTAGCTTGTTTCTACGTTTCAAACCCTTCCAGATCTTTGTATAGCAGGTCAAAATAATTTGAATTATATTGAATAATATTATACATCAAATATATATATATTATTAACAGTGCGATTCTTTCGTTAAGTCGATAATATTGTTAACGACTGAACAAACTTGGTTATTCTGCATTTCTCATTTAAATAAGTAACTAATAAATAAATAATTATTTTGTATAAATAATGTATATAATAAAAAAAAAAATAAAAAAAAATCGACAACCCCGGGAACCGAACCCGCGAACTTCCGATCCGAAGGATTACGCCTTACCACCGAGCCATTTCACTGTTGGGTTTATTAGAGTTAATTTCGAACAATAAAGAACGCTTGCATTGTATGATAGAAAATTTTCCAGGTTTAAATTGATTTTTTAATGTAAATTTGAAATTAAAGTTTGTAATGAAAATTTTTAAAATATTGATACATTTTTAATGTAAATTCAATTTGGACTTAGAAAATTTTTTCTATCATCTTATAACAACATTCTTATTATAGCCTGAAACTAACTCTCATAAACCCAACAGTGAAATGGCTCGGTGGTAAGGTGTATTTCTCCGAATCGGAAGTTCGCGGGTTGGGTTCCTGGAGTTATCGATTTTTTTTTATTTTTTTTTTTATTATATACATTATTTATACAAAAAAATTATTTATTTATTAGTTACTTATTTAAATGAGAAATGCAGAATAACCAAGTTACTATATGGAAACCACATGGGAAATACATGAAAACCACATAGAAATAACATGGGAATTATAAAATTTCTACGTGGGAAACACCGCAAAACCCCACATGGTACTCATATGATTCCCGTTGGGATACACCAAAATACCATTGGGAATCACACGATTCCTACATGGCAACCACATCGATTTCATGTGAAAGCCATATGGGGGGAGGCATCTGTGACATGTAATTACATGAAGATAAGTCAAATAATGACGTATCTCCCGCAGGTGGCGCGAGAGTATCATAGTACATACAAGTATCAGATCTCAAGTGAAGAGAATCTTAGAGAGTATACTATCAGATCCCGGGAGTTGAGTATCAGATTTCAAAAAGTGTTTCGTATACAGAGTGTATAGAGCATCATTTTTGCAGAGTCGAGTATTTAAGTGTATAGAATTACAGAGTTGTTGATAGTGTGCGTTCAGAACAGATTGGTATTACCAGTATTTGTTATTAATTAGTATTCTCTGCATTTTGGTAAGCCATTACGCTAATTATTGTGGTGTTCGTAAGTGGAGACCGTTTTTGCGACTTAATAATTTTAGTGTTTTTCTTAAATGTCTCTTGCGTGTTAGTGGTGACAGTGGATTCCACATAGGAATCCGCTATAAAAATATAAAGTTAATAAATAGTTCATAAAATAATTTTTGGGAGAATTAGTAAAACCCGGTCTACTTTCAATTAGACGGGATTCCCTCTGAGAGAGTTGGCCGTGCAGGTGTTTCTTTTTGTAAAAAAGCATTGTATCGGCCTTTCCACCGAGAAACGAAAATTATTGATTCCGAATTTTTGGTAATGTCGCAAGTACATAATCCAATAGTTTACTATCGAAAAACACCTTCTGCCAAGATGTAACAATTCGCAAGTATGGTGTAATTCCGATCACACATTTACAATTGTTATTTAATAGCTAATAATCTAATTTTAACGCACAACTTCCCTAGTGACATTTGAAAAATTTTTTACCGATAAAATAGAAGTTTTTGATACCATACTACCTATATTGTAGGTATCAAAAATAGCGATTTTATTCCTTTTATTGTAACGTTTTTTGGAAACTAAATAAGCTATTAAATATAGTCCATCGAAATCGATAGTTTCCCGATAAGGACAAAGAAATAAATAATATTTTTTAAAGAATTCTTTTTAAATTCTATTTTTTCAAAGAATTTAAAAAGAATTCTTTACAATAACTTATAAATATAACGAATGTCCGGTATATTGTAATGCTTTAAGTATTAATAAAGAATTCTTTAAATTCGAATGAAATTTTACGAATGGTATATCCCATTAAAGAAATATTAAGGAAGTGAAAAAGAAATCATTTATTACAAAAAAATAATTAAATATTTGAAAAGTATTCTTTTATACTTCTAAAAGTCATTCCTCATAAAAACAACCCAAAGATTCTCAAAGAACTCTTTTTCAATTCTTTTTTGAGTTTTCTTTATGCGGATTGTAACGTCGTTTTAAACCGTTAAGACAGAATTCTTTTTGATTTCTTTTATAAATCACTCTCTAAATTTTGAAGAATGAAATTTCAAATTTTCTATTTTATTTAGCATTTTAAACATTTGAATTTATTAAATATATATTTTCTGAAATTAAATAGAATATACATTAAATAACGAAAAAAATCTGCACCGGACGTCGGGATTCGAACCTGGGACCCTCTGCGTCAAAGTCGGAAACCTTACCGCTTGCGCCATCAACACGTTTTTACATTTTACTTCGAATCGTCCTTATTTGTTACACCCCGATTGAATAATTCCGGAACTTTATTAATATTCAATGCATTATTCCGTTATTAATACCAATAAACTAATGATTTAGTCGGTTTGTAAGTAAAGTAAGCACATTCCTGTCGATTCAGATTTGTCAAATACTTTAATTAGTTGTATAAAAGTACAATAATAGGCAACTTAACCTATAATTGAGAATCAGAAAAATTCCATAAAGTTTACTATACTGCAAAGTAATTTTAGATAGAATGCTATAACCATTTATTGAAAGTCATATATTAATAATTGGTGCAAGTGTGCATAAGTAATTTATTAGAATATTTCACTATAAAGTGACATAATGAATTTATTACATAACAATCAATAAACGAATATTTAAATATATTCAATAATATATAACCTATAAAGACAAAAAAAAGAATTGAAAAAGAACTCTTTTTCAATATTTTTATGGCGTTTATATGGCGTACTTTAATATTTAAAAGAATATTAGTTTTTAACTTTTTTTTTTAATTCAAAAAGACTACTTTATAAATACTTATAACTATTTATAAAGAATGCTTTATAAATATTTATAACAATTTAAAAAGAATACTTTTTAACTACTTATATTGTATACATAGAGTAATTTTCATTTAATCAATAATTTTATATATATTATTCAAAGTTTGGATCATAAAGAATACTTTACAGATACTTATTTACTACTTATAGAATTATTTATCGCGGACATTCGTTAATTCTTAAAGAATTCTTTTTTTCAAAAGTGCGCTTATCGGGTTATGTCTATGAAATAGGTATACGTTTGTTTCTTATTTTTGTAGACATACAGAATACCGTAAAACGATTTATATTATAGACAGTAATATTATTATTTTATAAATATTATAAAATACAGTTATATTATCGGTAATTAACTTCTTTTTTATAAACATATAATAGTGATCCGGTGGGTATGAGAGTGTGTGTGTGTGTGTGTTCGTGTGTTAAGAATAAATAAATTAATAGGTTTTATTTATTAATATTGATTCATAAACAATATAATTATAATTTTCTGAAAGGAATATTGATAAAATATATAAATATTTATATGTGTTACTTATTGATACATCTTTCAGGATATTATGATTAAATTATTTATAAATCAATATTAACCCACTAACGACCAAAAACGTCATTTTCTGGACCTATATTTGATCGCAAAATTCATTTGTAAAACGGAACAGTGAATTGATCCAAGATACCGTCCATTACGTTTTTGAGTATGCTAAATCCGAAACCGGGCCCAAAATTAAAAAATTTTGTTTACAAAAATAAATATGGCGGATAGTTTATAAAAAATTAGTGAAATTAAAAAAGAAATTTTTATCATGAATTTTTTTTCAGTTTAAAATCTATCAATATTGAAATCTGTCTTCAACCATGAGTGCACAAAATAGTTTAACTTTAACAGGAAAAATTTATATTTCAATATTCTTCTTCAAAATGGCGGATAAAATGCACAAATCTGTTAAAAAAATCCTTTACTCGATATTATTTTTTTCTGTTAAACTATGAGGTTTAGAAAAAAGTTTTATAAAACAAAAATGTCTTATAATTTGCCAAGGAATACTCCCTACTTTTTTCAGATTTTGATTAGAGAAGGTAGTTGTCGATGGTGTGCATAACATGAACCGTACAAACTCATTGGCGAGAAGTACAGTTCAGGGGAGGCAGATGCCGTACCAAGTACGCATAAAATGACGCACACGGCATCGACTTCTAACGACGATAATCAAACCGATCAAATAATTTCTGACATCCAATCGGATAACCGGCTATTCTTTTTGGTACAACTCGGTGGAAAGGACTTTAAAGCACTTTTTTATCCTGGCGCCATGGTCTCTCTTGTACGATCACTTGTACGAGCACTTAAAGTCCTTGGCCTTATCGACATTCTATTCTGTGTAGAAGGCCTTGATGGCAATATCCAACTGAGAATTGTAGAGAATATTGAGCATTCCATCATTCTCGGTATGGATTTTCTACAACATTGGAATATGGAAGTCAAATTAGGCGGAGCTATCTGGCGAATTGGCGAGAGTGATTGGAGACACTTCGTCAGAGATACAGCTCATGACATTGATTCGAGGATTTCCGCTGAATGTGCTAATATAATTGAGATACAGGACGACCAGCGGAAACAAGTCAAAGAGTTAGTTAAAAGCCTACTCTTGCCCTCGGGAAACGTCCACGGCTTTACGACGTTAACGGAGCACCACATAGAGGTTGAGCCTGGTGCAAGACCGGTTCGTCATAAGCCAAGACGTATGTCTCCCAAGGTCCTCGAATTTGCCCAGAGTGAAGTCAAAAAGATGTTTGACAAGGGCATTAATGATCCGAATGGGAGTGATCTCTGACGGCTTGAGGCCTGATGAGGAACGAGTCGCTCCAGTTCTTAACTACCCTACTCCTCTTAATGTCAAACAGCTGAGATCCTTCCTCGGGATGGTAGGCTGGTACTCTCGATTCGAGAAACTGACATTAAAGCTCCCCTTACCAAGTTGCTGCGTAAAGACCAGGCTTGGGATTGGGGCGAGGAGCAGGAGGAGGCGTTCTGTCAGCTTAGAGTTGCGTTAGCTGAAGCGCCTGTACTAGCCCGTCCAGACTTTTCTAAGCCATTTACCGTTCAAAGTGATGCTAGTGACTTAGCAATAGGTGCGGTGTTGACGCAACTGGACGACGAGGGTTTCGAGCATTCGATTGTCTACGTCAGCCGATTATTAAATCGCGCTGAACGTAATTACATGACAACGGAAAAAGAATGCTTGGCTCTCATATGGGCTATTAAGAGATTGAGACCATACATTGAGGCCTATCGATTTATGGCTGTGACCGACCATAGTGCTCTCATATGGCTCAAAAATCTCAAGGAGCCGTCGGGTAGGTTGGCACGATGGATACTTGAAATGCAGCAATGGGACTTTGAAATAGTGCATAAGAAAGGAGCCTTGCACAATGTCCCGGACGCGCTTTCTCGTGCCGTCAACCCAGACCCCGACGAAGAAGAGATTGCCTCGTTCGAAGTAATTACAGACCCATGGTATATTGCTAGATTAAACGATGTACGCTCATGCCCTCAGAAATTTCCGGAGTGGAAAATTGAGGATGATATGCTATATCGTTTTACAAGTGATAAACTCTTGGACTCTGTAACAGAACGAGAAGAAGGCTGGCGTCTTGTGCTACCCTTAGAGCAGAGGAACCGAGTTCTAGTAGATTCTCATTTCCACCCAGCTATGGGTCACATGGGAATTGAAAAAACTTACGAACGCGTTGCAAGAGATTACTATTGGCCAGGTATCTACCACGATACCCACCAATTTGTCTTACGGTGTCCGATATGTCAGAACTATAAGACGTCTCAAGCAGGTCCTCAAGGCTTATGATTTAAATTGGCCGCACACTTTCCTAAGGTGCGTAAGGCATGTCTGCTGAACTGGCACCAAAGTATGACAGACCCTTTGAAGTTGAAGAAGTACTATCTCTAGTAGTTCTGAGACTAGAAGAGTCTAGTCGGAAACGGACCGAGGTACACATATCCGATGTAAAGAGATATGTACCACCTCGGGTTGCCATATGAAGCGGTAGGAAAAACGTATCGGCGTACGTGAGAACAGTCAGTGAAGGCTAGGCCTGGTGACTGTATGCCACGTCAATATCATCCGAAGCACGAAGAATCATTGAAGCAGCCTCCAATTGAAGAAAAGAAGAGAAGCGTACAGCGCGCAGTCTTAGATAGATTGTGCCTTTCTTTCGACTCGGCCTTCCCGAGGGAAGTGGAGTCTAGGGGGGGGGGGGGCTTTGTGACGGAAATCGTCACACAATCTATTCACGACGAATAGAGTATTTAAATTGTCGAATTGTAAGTCGTCGGAGCCTTTCGTATGTCAAGGCCAACCGACGACATTTGTTTACGTCGATCAAGTATACAATTACGCGCGCAATAGTACGTAGGGATGAGAGCGCAAGAGTGTGTGTGTTTCCCACTCTCATCCCTTTTTCGAAATTAGGTAATTGCCTAATCAGTACGTCACGATCCGCCGCTCGAGGCGGACAAACTTATCCGGACCGATCGAAAGTTTTCCGGCTAAGAAAAGGCGCGTGAGGCGCAAAGCCGTCGGAACCCGGAACATCCTCGTGAGTGAGCCGCGAGTGATTTGGTGTGTGAACAAGGACGGGAAGTGTTGAGTGAGTGCGGACGCGGTTCGCGAGGCACTCGCCGCGGCACAGGGCCGCCTTCCACCACCGCAGCCGACGTCGTCCTCCGTTGCCCAGGAGGACAAAGGGACACGGATCGGCTGGGCCATCCACGGGGCGCACCCCGGTAAGTGTGTTATATACTACCGCGCGTTCCCCCCATTATCCCGAGTGTATGTGTGTGTGAGACCTCGGGAGTGTATTCGGGTACGCCGGTACCCGAATAGCGGAGATCGGGGCAAAGTCAACCGCAGGCGAGGGTCTCGATCCGGTTGACTCCCGATACTTCCGCCCGCGCGAAAGAACATTGTCGCGGCACGATACCTGGATGGCCAATTGTTAATTAAAGTTAAATAAATGGTTTCTTTATTTTTATTTTAATTATTTGAGTATTTATTGTTCTCCCCGCTCCCGCCGACATCCTATTAATTTAAAGTAATCGTGTCGAGGCAAGGAGGATTGCCCGAATCCTCCACACCGATCGTCTCAGCGAACTCGCGTTCCTGGCGACAGCCCGCAGTTCGGATGAATAAATAAATAATTGTGTGCGCGGTATTGGGCACCGCGGCCCAACGGTTTTATTAATTGCATTAATTAATTAATTGAATCGGGTACGCGAATACCACGTCACAAGTTATAGAAGGTTGGGCCTGGTAACTGTATGCCATGCATTGAGAGTGTAATGTTCGAGAATATTTGTGTGTAAGTGAGTGGGAAATCCTCCCTTATTCGTAATTTACTTTTAATTATGACTAATTAGCCTTTTGTTTTCTTTCATTTCCCAGATGGACCAGAACTGAGAGCTGAAAACAGGAGTCGGTGTTGATTCATCGTCGCCTCCGATCATTCTGCTGGGGGAAGACACGCTGCCGTCGGGTGTTGCCGAAGAGGTAGTCGGAGTGGTTTCCGACTGTCTCGAAGTGCCCGTCGATGACCCGCTCACTGGATGTGACCAGACCGTGCGGGAAATCGACAAAGTACTCGTCGAGATGGAAGGAACATCCCGGACCTCGATTATTGATATCCCGTCATCGTATGATACGACCCAGGTAAAGCAGATGGAGGTGGACATACCTGCGGTGTTAGCACTGGGGTCGTCCGCCAATATCTGCCCCGCCGAATACGTAGAAGATCTATGCGAGGCAGAACGGGAGCGGCAAAAGGCCGCCGTCGATCATCGCCCACGCCGTAAGAAGAGCAACGGCAGACGACAGTTGACGATGGATGACTATGAGTCAGGAGTTCCAGCCAACCCTCAAGCGACGGATAGCCCGTGCTTGAGAGCGGGAGCTGTGTCCGTCGTAGTTCCATCATCCGCAGGGAAACTCGATGTTGGGGTCAAGACCCTGACGGAACGAGCAAAGGGTGGACCATCGTCATCCGGTCCAGTAATTACTAGGGGGATCGTCCTTTACCTTTCGATCGGTCGGTAGATCCGCATAAAATGGCTTGCTTCAACTGCTTGGCGATGGACCACAGCCACCGGAAGTGCGCGGTCCCGCAATCGATATACTGTTTCAATTGCAGCCGCCGAGGGGTGGCAGTGAGTGAGTGTCCAAGATGCTCCCGATCCTATGCCACCTGGGTCCACGAGCGAGGGTACACATCGTTCTCGGCCGTCATTTCTCCAGCTTCGGTTACGAAGGTGCCTGTATCTCAGCAGAAACTGAAGCGACCGTAGCAACGGGACGGTCGGAACGGGTCTATGAAGCGACGGATGGAGACGCCCACCCGCAGGGATGGACCTAAGAAGGGCTCGTTTGTGAAGCCTTCTGGGCCCACCTATGCGAAAGTGGTGGTGGGTTGCTGGGTGGAAGAGGTAACTCGCCGCCAGGCTGCTGCCTTCGGCTTAGACAGCACGGGGCCCTTCAAACAGGTGAAGGCTGCGCTCAGTGTTGTCATCCAAGCTAAGGCAGACCAGAAGTTGAGGGAGTACCAAGAGAGTCAAGCTACTCCCTCAGCCAACGAGTCAGCAGCCGGATCATCACGTCAGGGACGAGAAGAGAGCGGTGCTCAGCCAGTCCCTGCCCAGCCACCACTCAGGAAGGAAAGGACGGACACCCCGTCCCCAAGACCTCGTAAGAAGCAATCACCGAAGGTTGGGCCTAGTGGCTTGCGACGACCCAACCCGATGAACGTTGACGCCTCTACGGGCGTGGTTGGACCACCTCTCAAGCCGACACAGAAACGGGGAGTTGGGTCCGAGTACCGTACTGTCCCAGAAGTATGGGCTTCATCGGCTGGGTTACCGGCGTCGGCCAACTAATCCACCACAAAACCAAAATTGCTGGAGGCCGCCGCCAACCACCCTTCCGACGTTGCACGAGAGATAGGGCAGGAGGTGGTCCGGATCCTTATGTACCGTATTCCTTCCCGACAGTAAGAAGAGAAGCGTACAGCGCACAGTCGTGGATAGATTATGCCTTTCTTTCGATTCGGCCTTCCCGAGGGAAGTGAAGTCTAGGGGGAGGGGGGGGGGGGGCTTTGTGACGGAAATCGTCACACAATCCATTCACGACAAATAGAATATTTAAATTCGCGAATTGTAAGTCGTCGGAGCCTTTCGTATGTCAAGGCCAACCGACAACACTTGTTTGTTTCATTTACGATTGTACAATTACGCGCGCGACTATACGTAGGGATGAGAGCGCGAGAGAGTGTGTGTGTATTTCCCTACTCTCATCCATTTTTCGGGAAATTAGGCGATCGCCTAGTTAGTGTGTAATAATCCGTCGATCGGGACGGATTATTGTATGTTGTGTTCGATTTGTACTGCTCGTGACTGCCGAGAGTGCATCCCACCCACCTCTGCATTAAGCTCTGTGAACGGTTGTTCTGGAGCAGGGTTAAGAGCGGAGACCACGGACGTACACGCGTGTTCCGTGAGTTTGAGTGTGTGTGTGTGTGTCAAAGGACGGGGTCGTGCGCGTGTGATACCGCGCATCGCGCAACTCACTCGCCGCGGCAAGGGCCGCCTTCACCACCTCAATACCGGTCGTCCCCTTGTCTAGGAGGTCGAACAGTCGCCGAAGATCGGCTGGGCCATCCCCGAGGAGCGTCACCGGTGAGAACTTCAATTTACTATCGTGACCCTCCCCCCCCCCTTTGTGTGTGTGTACATCGTGAGTGTGTTCGGGTACGCCGGTACTCGAACAGCTGTTCCTGGGAGTTGAAACCTGTCGCAGGCGAGGATCTCGATCCGACATGTTTCCCGGGACTTCCGCTCGCGCGTATTTGGATTGTCGCGGCACATGGCCTAGATGGCCAATTGTTAATTAAATTAAAATAAATATTTCTATTATTCTTATTTTAATTATTTTTTGTATTTATTATTCACCCCGCTCCCGCCAACTTTTTCTTAATTCAAATCGAATCGTGTCGAGGCAAGGACGATCGCCCGAATCCTCCACACCGTGCGTCCCAGTGAACTCGTGTTCCTGGCGACGGCTCGCAGTTCGCGATAATAAACAAATCAATTGTGTGCGCGGTATTGGGCAACGCGGCCCAACGGTCATTGTAATTAAAAATCATTAATTTTACCGGAGTGCGCGAATACCACGTCACATATGTTAGTAATTTATTTAGTTAGTCAATCTTTACATGTGATTTTAACACTTTTAATGTTGATACTTTTTCTTTTTTTTTTTCTTTTTTATTCTTTTCCTGATTTCTTCTATAACTTTTTGGTCTGTTATCCACCAGTATTTGTTAGTTTTTAATCGTTGTATGACATATTTATCTTTTAGAGAAATACTTTGTAAGTGGACTAATTTTAGAATTCTGTTTTGATTGACTGGTATTTTGTCGTCGTTTCGATTTCTTTTTCAATGATATATAATGGGGATATTTTCACTGTTTTGTATTAAATTTTCTGCGTCGAGTTTTATAAATGCTTCAAATGGTAGGTATCCTGATTTTTTTCCCTTGTTTACCCTGCTGCAAAAGTACAGGTGATAATCACCTGATTTCCAGTTGATTATCATGCCAAAATCACAGCTGATTATCACCTGATTTTCAGGTGAAAATCATCTAGCCTTTGTAATTGATTAAATACATATTTTAGATAATATAGTCAATAATTTGAAAGACTATTTAACAGATTCAAATAACTATGATGATAAGGGAAGGACGATATTAATAATTTTTATTATTTGCATATAAAATATTGTTTTTATTTATTTAAGCTTACCAAATCCTTTAAGGGTATATGCAGCTGTAAAATATAAAATAATGTTGCAACTTGTCAATAAAATAAAAATTTTATTTTTAACGTAAAAAAATATAAATTATTATGAAGCTGTATTTGTTCGCATGGCTAAATTTTTTTCTTCGCGTAGTCATAGTCTTGTGTTTCTATTTTATTATCTATTAGATTATTGATGTGTAACCTGTTATCTACTATGCACATATCAAGGAATGAGTTTGATCATGGAAAAGTCGGTTGAGCTGGAGTGTATAATGTACAATTGTTGATCGTGTACGATTTCTGTATCCAGTTAGCTAAATATCCTCCTCTTGAATTCGTTATACTGTCTCCTCATATAGTGTTTCTGACATTTAGATCTCCTGCAAGTATATATCAATTTTTATTTTTAGTTTTTTTCTAGTTCAGTCATGATTTCGTCAAGTCCTCTTATAAAAGTGTTTTGGCTATGACCAGGAGCATATATGCTTATTATTATTATATTTTTGTTGTTGTTACATTTTATTTTTATGCATGTTGTCTCTATTGCCGTATCCCTACTAGCACACAACGTTGTGGCAACGTTGTGGCAACGTTATTTTAGCAACATTTCAATGTTGTTATGAAAGTTATTACAACGTGGGAGATGTCCGCTAATATTTTATAAGTTGCCGCGATGGGTGGAAACCAATGTTGAAACAACGTCTAAGCAACGTTGAAAAACAACCTACAAAATCTGCTTTGTCTAAAAGTTGAATAAATGTCCTAGAATAGTTTAATAATATTTTTTTGAACGTAGAAATTAAATATTAAAAATTAAATATTAAAAAAAATATTAAATATTAAAAATTAAATGATAAAAAAAAAATATATCTCGTTCGGGGATTAGAACGTCCGATCTTTAACTCCGAAGGCTTGCTCCCTACCAACTGAGCTATTTTATTGTTTCTGTCATTGTGTTAAATTCATTAAATATCATTTCCTTCATTTAGGTTACAGGTTGCTAGATCATTACTGAAACTTGATCCTTCTGCAAGCATCTCTCCTTACAATGACTCTCCCATTCGATTAGTTGGCCGCCATTTCCCGAGGCAAGGTACAAGTCGAAGATGCCACTTGTGCTCTTTGCGTAAGACTCCACGTAGAACGACATACATTTGCCCTAGTTGTGAAACTCCTCTATGCGCAGCACCATGCTTTGAAGAGTACCACACAAAAGAGACATTATCGTAGAGCCAATCATTCCTACGTGAGAAGCAAGGGGACTCACGGAAATCAAGCACTCCGAAACGTGAGAGGTAAGGGGACTCACGAAAATCAAGCACCCCAATGGGATCACCTTTTCGCCACGTCCACGCTGTTGATCCTGGGTTATGCTAAGAGCGAATGTCAGATTATTTCTTGACATCTTGACAAATGTAGCAGATGTTTGTTGCACTTGTTTTAGAAGTGAATGCATTTCAAATTGATGTACCTTTGTTGGCTTACAAAAATTGTGTATTCGTCTTGTAAAATTTCCATGCCCACGAAATAATTAAAATCGCTAATAGTTATACTAAATTCAGTATGAAAGATTCGTGCCAAATTCGTAAGAATTTTTTGATCGCTTCCCAAGAAAAAACCGTCGTCAACATATAAAGCTGCATATATCTTAATACCTTCGAAAAACCCTATAAAAATGCACGTATCTGCAGTTTCCTTGCATAAAGTTTAATTTTTTGAAAAATTGACATATTTTCCTGTTCCAACAACGACCTGATTGTTTTAACCCATAAAGGACTTTGTTTAATTTTAGAACATAATCATCGTCGGCTTCTAAGCCATGTGGGATACGCATATAAATCTCTTCACCGAGTTCACTATTCAAGTAAGCTGTACTCACGTCAAACTGTAAAAATTTCAACTTTTCATTTAATGCCATTGCGATTAATACACTGTGACTGACTACCCAATATATATATATATATATATATATATATATATATATTCTATATATATATATATATATATATAGAAGAAGCAAATAAGTGACAGCGTAACGGTTAACGTATAAGCTTGTCATACTGAACAACCGAGTTCAAATCTTGGCAAAGGGAAAATTTTTTTATTTGAATAAAATTAAATTATTTACTTATAAAATTATTAAAATTAATAAAAATTATAAATAATTTAATTTTATTTTTATTTTTTGTACAAAACGAAAATTTAAACAAATTATTAATGGATTTAAAGCATTTTTGTAAAAGTTGCGAAATTTGTAAATAATAAATAATAATCATTTAAACATTATTATTTATTATTGTAATAAAAGAATTTTTGTTTATAGGTACAACCGATAGATGGATTTTAGTATAAAATAACTACTAGCAATTAAGAATAGTATGTAAGGTAATATAAGGATGGAAGATTGGAAGGAGAGTTAGACTCTTATTAAGCTCTATACTACTCTCGTAGTGATACCAGCATTGTGCGTGGTCCACTTCCTTGATAGTATAGAGTTTCATTTTTGTAAATGTTGAAAAATATTATTATATTAAGCCTCGTGGTGATACCAGCATTGAGCGTGGTCCACCTCCTTGGTATACTACACTATACATTAGAATAAATTCTATCTTCTAAAACTTTATTTCTTTTCTTTCTTTGTTAGGATAAGAGTCGAAACCCTACAATTACCTACACATAAATATGTTACAAACTGCTACTAAGATGGCAAGGCGAGCATCTTAGTATTTTGTTTCGTATCACACACAACACAACCAACATTAATAATAAAAAAAAACTGACATATTAAGGTGCCCTAAAGAGAGCAAGGTGCGTCTCTTTAGGTTCTCCAACACTTATAAATTTCAGGTCTGTGATGTAAAAAATGTGTACGTCACATAAATTTGGCGCTCGGACAGGGACTTGAAATATTATATGTTATATTATAAAAATCGGAAAATAGCGATTTTTTTTTTTAAAGCATTTTTGTAAAAGTTGCGAAATTTGTAAATAATAAATAATAATCATTTAAACATTATTATTTATTATTGTAATAAAAGAATTTTTGTTTATAGGTACAACCGATAGATGGATTTTAGTATAAAATAACTACTAGCAATTAAGAATAGTATGTAAGGTAATATAAGGATGGAAGATTGGAAGGAGAGTTAGACTCTTATTAAGCTCTATACTACTCTCGTAGTGATACCAGCATTGTGCGTGGTCCACTTCCTTGATAGTATAGAGTTTCATTTTTGTAAATGTTGAAAAATATTATTATATTAAGCCTCGTGGTGATACCAGCATTGAGCGTGGTCCACCTCCTTGGTATACTACACTATACATTAGAATAAATTCTATCTTCTAAAACTTTATTTCTTTTCTTTCTTTGTTAGGATAAGAGTCGAAACCCTACAATTACCTACACATAAATATGTTACAAACTGCTACTAAGATGGCAAGGCGAGCATCTTAGTATTTTGTTTCGTATCACACACAACACAACCAACATTAATAATAAAAAAAAACTGACATATTAAGGTGCCCTAAAGAGAGCAAGGTGCGTCTCTTTAGGTTCTCCAACACTTATAAATTTCAGGTCTGTGATGTAAAAAATGTGTACGTCACATAAATTTGGCGCTCGGACAGGGACTTGAAATATTATATGTTATATTATAAAAATCGGAAAATAGCGATTTTTTTTTATTTAAAAAAAAAAAATTAATAGAATATGATAAATTGTTACCGAGATACATTATTTAGTGAGCCAAGATCGGCACAAAATTTTATTACTACTAGTTTTTTAGTACTATGAAAAGACAAAATAAATTTTTTTTTGTTTGCTAAGTTGCTTTACTTTGATGGAGTATTTATTAAAATATCAAACAATCGATTTAAATTCTAGGAAATATTTTTATTATTATTAAGTTACTCAGTTGGCACCCTCCTATTTGACTAGGTTATGCCAGGCACTTGGGTATTCCCTTTGCGCACTGTTTACCATTTCCCATCTTTAGCCCCCCGAAGTGTATAGCAATATTGCCACACTTGGGTGAGCCTTCTTATGGGTCCTTGGTTTTTTTTTCAATCGGGCACCGCCCAGAGACCCTGCCAAACAGCAAGTATTCTCTGGACATCCCAACTGGATATATCTCCTGAATCAATTAGAAATTCACCTGTGAGGCGCCATCTTCTTGTCATGATTCTGGGGCATTCACATAAGATGTGTAGAGGTGTTTCGTTTGCCTCCTTGCACATTCGGCATAATGGATCTGTTTCCAGTCCCATTTTATACCTATGGTATCGCAAATCTCCATGTCCAGTAAGTATATCCATTAGCTTGCGAGCTGTCTTTCTGCTAAGTTTCCTAAGCCCTTCTTCCCAGTGTCCGCTTATTGCGTTTCCGAGTGCGGCTTTAGCTTGTCTGCATCCTGCAGTTTTTACCCAAGCACTTTGGTGTTCCTTCACCAGCCATTCCTTTAGTAATTCTATAAGGTGGCTATGTGGCATCTTCACCATCATGCTTGGTTCCGCATGTTTTCCATTTGTACCTATCTTTGCTAGGTCATCGGCTATCTCGTTACCACGTATACCTACATGACTTGGTATCCATGTTAGCGTTAGCCGCTTATTCAACTCTGCCAGTCTATTTAGTGTCTTATGACATTCCCAAATTAGTCTGGACTTAGTGGTGTGACCATTCAGACTCTGTAACACAGTTCTGCTGTCCGAGTAAATGTATATCTCTTCGTCTTTGCAATTCTCCTGTGCCGCTTTAGCACATTGCAGGATTGCAAATGTTTCCGCTTGGGAAATGGTATTGTATTCCTTTAAGGAATATATCCTACCCTTTCCATTTTTTCTGCAGTATACCCCTGCTCCGACTCCCCGGATATTCTTGGACTCATCAGTATACCAGAGTTCTTTGCCCTCCGGCACCCTAACACGTCCTTGACTCCAGTCATCTTTGCTAGGCAGACTGACTCTGTATCTCTTATCGAATAGGAACTCAGTGCTGCATCTATCAGTTCCCTCGTATAAGTTATCTCTTAAATTTGGGGGAGCGTACTTAGGAGTCCCCTGTCCGCCCGTCGATCTAAGAGATTTCTAACTCTTAAGTATCCTTTTATGGCTTCTGACTTAAGAGTGAGCTGAAAGGGCTCAATATTCGTTATGACCCCCATAGCTTGTACTGGCGTGGTTCTTAGAGAATTGGTGATGCAGCGCAGGACCAATCCTCGTACCCTTTCCAGCATTTGGTTCTCAGTTTTCAAACCTGCTCGCTTCCACCAAATCACTGCCGAATACGTGAGTTTGGTTTCAGAATTGCTGTGTAAATCCACATCATGGTTTCTGGTTTAAGACCCCAGTTCAAGTGCAGAGCTCTACGTATTTGCCATAGTACTCTTATAACTTTATTACACTGATTCTCAAGGTGCTCTTTCCAGTTTAACTTACTGTCAAGAATGACACCTAGATATTTAGCTTTTTCTTTTATTTCTAGCAGTTTTCCTCCATATTCGAGGTGTTTTATGCTTGTTTTCCACTTATATTTACGTGTAAACACCATAACTTCCATTTTTTCCGGGTTAACCGATAGTCCACCTCCTTGGCACCACTTATATACCTTATTCAAGGCATTTTGCATGATGTCAAATAGTGTTTCTAAAAATGGTCCTCTAACTATTATTGCTAGATCATCTGCATATCCTACAACCTCACATCCCGTGTTGGTTAGTAGGCATAATAGTGTGTTCATTACAAGATTCCAGAGGGATGGGGAAATAACCCCCCCTGTGGGCATCCCGTGTTCACCCAGCCAGTTACCTTGGTGTTACCCTTGGTCATTACCAGCTTACTGTTTGATAACATGAGTTCGACCCAGTCAGTAACTGGCTGAGCTATTCCATGTCTCCTCATTGCCTCCTTGATTACTCTTGTGGAGGTATGGTTGAAAGCTCCTTCTATGTCTAAAAAGACCACTAGAGCGAAGCCTCCGTTTTCAATTTGTTCTTCAATCAGGTTTACTATTTTGCACAGAGCAATCTCAGTAGAGTGTCCTGCTCTGTACGCATACTGATCCCTATGAAGTGGTCGTTCTTTTAAAGGTTTATCTTTAATATGTCTATCTATGAGCCTTTCCATTGTCTTCAGCATAAACGATGTAAGACTTATAGGTCGGAAGTCTTTAGGAGAAGTATAGCTCCCCTTACCTGCTTTCGGAATGAACGTCACTCTCGTTCCCTTCCAACTTTCTGGAATATGGCATAATTCCAGACTTGCCCTAATAAGTCTGGTCATTGGACGGATAATGCACTCCCCCGCCCTTTGTAATAGTGCGGGGTAAATACCATCCAGTCCTGGTGACTTATATGGCCCAAAAGATCCGATGGCCCACCTGACTTTGTCCTCTGAGGCAATTTCGGTCCCCAGCACACTGCATGATCCGGTTTGGATCACCGCATGCTGGTTTCCCGTTCCGTAGTCGTTTGACTCATGAACTTCCATCGCCCCTTCCCCTTCTTTCGAGAAATCCGGGTAGAAGGATTCGATCAGGCAGTACAACGTTTCTTCGTCCGTCATGGTGTATTTCCCATTTGGCAGTTTAAGTGCTCCCAATATAGCTTCCGGATTTTTTGACAAGATCTTGTCCAACCGGGCTGCCTGTGAGCCTTTTTCTATGTCGCTGCAAAAGTTGGCCCATGATTCTGCTTGTGCCTTCCTAATTGCTGCTCGATAGCTGTCTCTTTTACTTGCGTAATGATTCCACTCGTCTGCTGTACCTTTTTTTTGGGCCAGCTTATAGGTTCTCCTTACTTGTTTCTTGAGACACTCTAGGTTCTCGTTCCACCAGTAGGTTTTATCTCGCTTACCCACCAATGTGGGTCTACAGTTGTTCTCAAAAGCTGAGATAATTCCTTTATTTAGTTTATCAGCAGCTTCTTCAAGCTCCTTCCAGTTTCTTATATGTTCTGGAAAATTTGCTAGTGAGCTGCTTATTTCTTCCCTGTAGGTTTTCCAATTTGTCTTCTTCGGTTTCCTGGTCCATGTTCTAGGATTTGTACCAGGTCCCACTAGCTCGAAAACAATTTTGGCATGATCAGATAGTGTCGGTTCATCAGATACCCTCCACCTCTTGATCCTATTTGTAATTTCTCCAGTACATAACGTGATGTCCAATACTTCTGCTCTAAGTTTATTACAGAATGTTGGCGTTGTACCAGTGTTTAGAATATCTAGTTTGGTTGTGGCTAGATATTATACCAGTTCCTCTCCTCTCCTATTGATGTCTGTACTCCCCCACAGTATGTGATGTGAGTTAGCGTCACAGCCTATTAGGAGCGGTAAGTTTTTACTCTCACAGAAGGTAATTAACCTTTTAACTTCCGTGGGTGGATTTACCTCTCCATCATATGGAAAGTACGCTGAGGCAATGACTATGTTTCCAATGCCTTCCGATTCCGTCCTCACCGCTGCCAGGTCTCTTGTACAGAAATCCATCAGCGGGGTTACATTTACTCCCTTAGTGATGATACACGTTCTGGGCGTCTCAGCTTGCATGTCCCTGTAACAAACAAAGCCCCTTTCCCCTTAAACCCTTGATTGTTCCTCTCACCGTCCATGGTTCTTGGACCAGTGACAGGCCTGTGTGCATCTCTGCCAAACCCTTACGCAATAGTGCAGAAGAGTCTTTGCAGTGATGCAAGTTAATTTGTGAGATTTGCAGCGCCTTGAAGGTCATTATTTCGATCTTCCCGGCACTGCTGCCTCTTTATCAGACTCCGCTACCGCCGGCGCGTGTACTTTGAAAGTGACACGCTCCAGTGAGTAGAAGGGTCTGCAATCTAGAGCCTGAAGGGCTCTAGCTTGGGACTCCGGCATCTGCACCAGAAGAAAGTTGTCCTTCGCTGCAGCACCGTCGGTAGCCCCGTTGTCGCATTTTACGACCCGCCATGTTGCGGTATTTAGCGTCGGATTGTACCGCATCAGCCTCTGAAGAACCAGCTCCGTGGGTTTCGGTGCTCCCGGTATCCACGCGCTGGCCTTCACCAGCCTCTGCAGCACCTCCGTTCCGCTGACTGTCAGAGCAGGACCCCGCCAAGATTTTAGTCCGGGCACGATCCCACTCAGCCAATCCGCGGACCGTTGATCCTCTGCTATAATCACAAACACTCCCCCCCTGCAGAAGGACGCAACAAACTTTGGCAGCTGCTCAGGAGGAAGGACATCTGTCTCCTCCTCCAGAGCATTCCTGAAGTCTTCAAACTGTCCTATAGTAAGAAGCACCTCAGGATATTCTGCTGATGTCACGACCCTCGACAGAGGGTTCGTTCTCTGTGCTGTTGTAAGTCCCACACTACATTTCGGCTTTTCAGCACTCTGAGTGTTACTTACTTGTGCCGGCTTGTTTTTATGCCGTTTTTGTGTCCGCGGGTCCTCTGGCGGCGTGTCCTTCCCTCTTTTCCCCATAAGAGGCGTTGAGGGAGGTCTCTCCGCGCTTTGAGTCCGCATTTCTTGCTTTCTGAGCTTTCGCCTGCGGTTTTTCTCCGCATAGCGTCCACTCGTCCAGCTTCGTCCTTCATTGGTATCCATTGGCATTCCAGCTCCCGGTTCGGGATTGGACACCGTCAATGGCCCATCAGGATTTTTAAATTCAGTGGGTTGGTAAGCAGACATCCCACTGGGCGCCGCCTGCTCACCTACCTTTACTCCAACTACCGGTGTCACCGAAGTTACCACCGGCAAATTGGTTGTGTTGAGAGTTGGGATCTCTCCAGGGTTTGTTGACACTTTTGGGCTAGCATCCGAATAGCCCGTTGCTTTTACAGGGAAGGACATATCATGGATTTTTTAAGGGGGGTTTTTGATTTGTGTTAAGTGTTTATGTCTGTGGCTCCCTACGAGTGTCCCCCCTCGTCATCCGAACAGCCCTCGCAAAACAGGCAGCGACCCACTTCGGTCCTACTATAGGAAAGCCCCCCACCCGAAGCAGTAGGGTCCCATCCGGTCACTATCCGGCACTACTACCCCTGGCGCGATTATACACTGACTGATAGGGCAGCCAGGCTTTGCTAGTTAGGCCAGCCCGGGCCCCTGTACTATTCAGCGGCCTAGGAGTGTCTCAACCTAGTTTATCCTAGGGTGCCTCCATGGGTACCCCACCCGTCCACTCGAGCAGTCTTACTACGAGGAAAGAACACCCCCCGAGAGCCCCAGTGTGAGAAGGTGTTTGTGTGTGTGTGAGTGTCTGTTTGTGTCATGTGAATGTGTATAGGTATAGGTGTAATGATCACTGATAAAGTCCCAGCGTGTCCATTCATAACCCGCGCGGAGCATACCCGTTTATAGGGATCTCCTCTTTCACCAGCGAGCCCGTTTATAGAGCTGCCTCTTACAAGCGCTTGGAAAGAGCCGTTTATAGGCCTCCCATTCATACCTCTGAGACCCTACCAGTAATACATGAGTGTAAATGATGTGTTGTGTGTCATTCCGTGTCCTGGATAGGAGCCCTTACGTGGGAATCCCTTCCGGGCCAGAAAGGCCACGGTTTTTTAGAGAGATGTTACTCCTCTATCCCTCCCCAATTACACTGTTTCCAGTGACTTCCGGGCTTGGGACCGGCTTGCTGAGGTTCACCCGTGGCTACTAGATTTCACCACAAATGAACCTCATCAGGGCTGGGTTTAGGAAATATTTACTATTATATCTATTTGTGTTAAGATATTAAAATGGAATTTAACAAACGTCTTTCGGGTACGCATATGCGCGAGATAGAATTAATGTTGAAAAATAATGAAAATGAAAATATAGGTAAATCGAGATTAAATTGGGAAAACGCAGTTACGGATGAACTTGAATATCTATTTAAACACGATGAGGATATTGATAATAAAATTCTAAGTTTAAATAAATCACAAAAAAATGATAATAAAGAATTAATTGATTGGATTAATACAATTAAAGTTAATTGTCATGATAAAATGGAAGCAATGGCAAGTAAAATCAAAACTATGTCTGAAAACATCAATTTTTTGGAGAATAGAGTTGAATTAATTGAAAAGGAAAATGATAAGTTTATTACAAAATTAGCTAATTTAAATGAAGAAATAAATATTATTCAGGATGGCATTAATGAAGATGCAAATGTTTTAATTATTAAAGATAAATTAATTAAAATAATAGAAGAAAATAATACTAGAAATGAATTTAAATTTAAGGAAATAGATAAAGATATAAAATTATTAAATAATAAAATTCAAAATCCAAATTTATCATTAATTAAAGATAATTCCCAAATTGAAAATTCATTTAAAATTCATTTAAATATGCCTAAATTTTCGGGTAAAGAAAATGAAAGACCAATGAGATATTTAGATGAGTTGCAAAAATATTTACACAATACAGTAAATAATCATGAGGAAATGATCTGTGTAATTTCTCAATCTCTTGTAGATGCTGCTAAAGAATGGTAGTACCTACAGGAAATCGAAGTTAATAATTCTGAAGAATTTAAAATAAAATTTTTGGAAAGATATTGGAATTCAAATATGCAACGCCAGGCGCGGAGAAAAATTGAATTTGGCCAACATTATTCAGGAAAATTAACAAGAGTAGAATATGCTACTTATATTTTAGGTTTGGCTCGAGAAGTTAATCTCGAATTAAACGAGAATGATTTAGTTGAAAAAATTAGTGAACATTTCGAACGAGAGATTAAACACTTAATTTTAGGTCAGCAAAATAAAACAAAAAATGTTCTATTTAAAATATTAACGGATTTTGATGGAGATAAAACACGAAATAAATCGGTTGAATATTTACCAAATAAATCTAATACATTTAATTCTAATTATGAAAAAAGTAAAGATACAAGAACTTTTAATAAACCAAATTATAATAATAATATGAATAAAACTTGGCAAAGAAATAGTACGCCGTATGTTAATACTATAAAATTAGATGAAAATGGTTATAAAAAAATAGCAAAATTATAAAAAGTTATAATACCAAAAAAAGTATTGAACAATTAAAAAATCAAAAAACGATTAAAACACGTTCACTGGGGATCAGGGTGAACGGCTCCCATATCATAAAATAACAACACTTTTATTTGTAGCTAGATAATTTAATATTAACAAAATAATAATAATACAATAAACAAACGAATAACTAGTCACGGTCGCCAGCCGCGTTCACGCGGAAAAATTTATATCTTTTACAACACGCGATTACCGCACACACACGCACAAATCACAGCTTACACGGGAAGCTGGAAAACAGGGAGTTTAAACAGGAATTCTCACCTGCCGATGCTCGAAATTATACAATTACTTAAAAATATAGCCACTCTCGGTAATAACTACGTATCCGTTTTAAACTAAACGTCTCGTTCGACGGCCCGACTCGGAAACACCGAGTTCGTCGTGTTGAGCCGAGCAGGGAGTCCGCGCGCATGCGCTTGACACAACAGTCCCATCTCGTCCGCTTGACTCGGCCGATCCGACGCGCGTATACTGTGTGTATAGCGCAACTTCTCTCTTTCTCTCTCTCTCCTTCTTGCACCTTACAATCAACATGCCATTCTGGAAGCTCGACATTAATAACGTATACAGGAACAGCTTGAAAACCAAACAAGCGATAATTGTTCCTTATATTAAACTTAAATTAATGTCGAATTTGTCCTTGTTTTTAATATCTATTTTAAGTGCAATTTACTGGTAGAAGCTCGAGTACAATAATATACGGACTTGGTACAGCTCGGCGTTATACATAGCTGGTCATCATCTTCAAAGCTAGACTTTCAAAGAGCTAGAAGGACTACCAAGGTGCTAAAAGGATTTTAGAGGAGCTGCAAGGTTTTCAAAGGAATTAGAAAATTTGCTGTAATAGCGTTTGTGTGTGTGCGCATGTCAATAACTAAAAGTCCGAACTCTTTCCTCACGGTCTAGACTATCTGGATTCCGAGTGAGTTTTACCATTAATTCCTATAAGCTACGGGGCTTTGGAATAATTAATATACACTATAAATATAAAGTAAGTATGTGACATGCAGTTAGAACTGCCATGTCACAACTCTCCCCCGCCAAACCGAAGTTACCCCGATAACTTCGCGTTTGCGAACGCAAATTACTTCATAACGCAAAAATAAACAAAAAATTCTAAAATAAGCTGTCCACATAATTCTATTCTATTAACTTATCTACTACTCTTTCTAAGACAACCGGTGTTATCTATTACGGGGTATTTGTGTTACTGTTTGTGTTGAGTGTATTTTAAGCTGGAACAACTGCTTGACTAGAAAGACGTCAGCTGGAACGTGTGCGCTAGAGTAATGCTTTAAGGTCAGTGTATCTCGCTGAGTGTGTATTTCCTATCTCATTCTTAATTACCACTTTACTTAACAAAAAAAAATATAATTTGTACAATAACATTAAAATCAAATTACGAACGACTGGCGAACCGTTACATTAACCATCTTAATTGTATTACCTAACGCAATTCGCGAACTCACATAACCCGTTACACAAAATAAAATTCATTCAATAATTACAGACTCTTTTAAAACAATTCGTCATATGTTAAAACAAATAAATAAAATGAAAATTCACACTCATACCTGGTGAGATTCCTTTCCACCGACGAATCAGCTTTGGCAACCATTCTACCTTTTAATGCTCAAAATCAATTTAAATTTCTTTCTGGCTAGATTTATTTATTCTCTAATTTAACCTTACTCAACGACAAACGTCCTAATTCTCTGCTAGAACATTTATTACAACTACCTTAATTATAACCTTATCATTCGTTGACTTCTTTCCAGGCTAGACATTAATGAAGGGCAATAGGAAATAATAATTAATAAAACAAAATGTTATCTATATTAATTTATTTAGGGTGAATTTCCCAGGATGATTTCCACTCATCTTTACAATTTGGGCACCTACTAATTTTTACACCTGGTCTTTCGCAACCTCGACAAAAAACTTTCCGGGGACTTGAGCATCTCGTCCAACTATGACCATCCTGACTACAATTCCAGCACCCTTGGCGCTTATATCCACTGTAAAACGATGGTCGCGGTGCCAACGTACTTGATACGTATAAGAAGTTTGGCCTATAAGTATACTTGGGATGAAGCTTAATCGACTGCCCAATTACTGGAGCATTTACAACACCAAACTCGGATAGGGACATTAAGGAAGGAATATTGCAGCAGAAAGAGAACCTATAGCTGGAACACGAGCTTGAAGATAACTGGGAGCTAGAACGAGAGAGAGAAGAGAACGATCCAGAAGTTTGTTTAAAGCTTGAATTAACATTGGATAAACATCTAGTTGAGGAACAATTTAAATTAGTATTACTTGAGCGACTAACTTTAACCAAAGCCAAAGGAGTCGGCACATTATCCAACGGAGCAACACGATCAGGATAAACAGAATAATTTCTGGTTCTATTTCCAGGAAATTTCCTCATATTTGTATTTACCCTATCACAACCCGAAGAACGTTTACTAGAACATTCTTTACTCCAATGGTCCTTAGCCCCACATTGGAAACAACCTTTGTTTCTTTTCCGTAAATTTGGAACAATCTGTACTGCAGGGGTAATTTTATTGGTTGACACACATTTCTTAAAAACTTCGTTATAAATATGCTTTTGTATACTAAAATTATTAGATTGCCAGTTATCATTTTTAACCTTGCTTGAACTATTAAACTCCGTACACTTCCTAGGTGTTTGACCTGTTTTCCATTTCTTAACTTTGGGTCTTCCTTGAACAACAGGAGCTAGAATTTCGGGTGACCAAGCCCTTTGCATCATTTCTCTCTGTTTACTACCATACAATTCATTACTATTCATAATTGGGACTTTTTCTTGTGCGGGAAACTGGCTAGATTGGGAGCGAGGTGAGACAACATAATTTCTTCTATCTAAAGAAACTTGGTTCAAAACTTCATTTGAGCCATCCATCGTTGCTAATGATTCTTCCCGTGGCGCATTTTCACTTGAATCTTCCTTTGTCACCAAGTCTATTAATGCGGGCTGACTATTTACTTCTCTATTGGATTCCGAGGGGCCGTTCACAAACATTAGATTTTTACATCTTCTTACTTTCTGTTCTGGTTTGTACAATAACTTCTTAACATCTCTTTGTACTTGGAAACCGTCTTTATTATTCCTTCTTAAATCTGTACAGCTAGAATGAAAATTATTGGGTGCTTGGTTTGTTGAAGAATAAAATGATGATTCCACTTGAACATCATAAATAAACTCTGATTCACTCTCATCTACAGCTGGATTGCATGCAGCAGTCGTCTGTCCATAGTATTGTCTTATTAAATATTGATGGACACGCTCTCTAACAGTTATGCCATCACAATTACGAGTTATTTCCTTTTTGTCAGCAAATTTAAAAATTTCCCAATCAGTTAGCTTTTTCAGCTCCATTAAAATAATTTTACTACCTGCTTCAACATCTAGACTAACCAAATCTTCTCCGGGCAAGAGCTTTAAGGACAACGACCAAAGACTACCCGCCATTTCATCACGATTCTATTTTGGCTTGAAAAATAATTTATCACTGAACGAAACACAAACTTTCACGGATTATTCCTTACAATTAACCTATCCTATCTCAGGTAAATGGTTCCTCAATTGGCTCAATACTAAACGAATTCGATTAATTAAATATAATTCTTAAAAATATGTAAACGTAGTCTAAAAATTAAAAACCTTTCCAAATCCAAAGCAAGATAAAAAAAAACTACTGGTAAACCAGTTAAAGTCAAATAAAAAAAAAATTAAAACCAACTAAAAAAACAAATTTTTAAGGTCGAAGCAACAAAAAAATGTAAGCGCTATCAAGCCTTTCTCGAATTAACACCACAAACAAAATATTTTATATCGAGCAATTATTTTCCAATCAAGCGAACAAAAAAAAACGATTAATCACTATCAAACACTGCATCAATTATCCCAATTAATTTTATTAATCATACCACTAATTAATTCAGCAATTATTTTACAAAGGCAGCAACTCAATTTAGTGCGCCAATACTCAGGTTAATCGCAAGCAAAACAAATTTTATATACAACGTGCCGAACAAACAATATGGAGCTAGAATTGGTGGAAATGCTAGAATATTAATATATAAAGCTTGAAAGGTAGCAAGGGTTATGCTTGAAGGGAATGAGGTGGAGCTTGAATGCAAATTAATGGTAGAAAAGTTGTCAACAAATAATAAAATTTTACAATTAATAATAAATAATTACCAACCTTTAACTGCTTCGGTTACCAGGATAAATAGAAAATTATAATTCTACTTTCTTTTCTATTCTTTAATCTCGAACAACAAACATTACTTTAATAATTAATTATCCACTCAAAAGAAATAAAATCTAATTTATTTACAAAAATAAAATTTTCATTTATCAAAATTATAAAAAAAAATTCACGTTCATAAAATAAAATAAAATGCTAGCTGGAAAATTTTATACACCATGGATTTATTTAAATAAATAACTTTACACAATACATGAGCATGCTCTCTGAATTAAATATTATTTCAAGCTAGACAAACCAAAAACAAACACTTTATCGCTGAGCAAAAGCCAAATTATTTTATAATTATTAATTTAAACTTGCTCTAATAATATTTACAAGCATTTAATAAACAAAAATTTTCACTTAGCCAAAAACAATTTCAATTGACTTACCAAGTCGAACAATAAAAAAAAATCAAAAATCACAAAATCCTCGCACGAGGTCAAAATGGCCGCCCAAAGCCAATTCCTCGGCGTCCTCCTGTTTATGTGTGCGGTAATGGCGGACCACGCGATCCCGAAATTTCCCGATTAAAATTTAACACCGGGGTCCTGTCACGGTCGCCATAAAACACGTTCACTGGGGATCAGGGTGAACGGCTCCCATATCATAAAATAACAACACTTTTATTTGTAGCTAGATAATTTAATATTAATAAAATAATAATAATACAATAAATAAACGAATAACTAGTCACGGTCGCCAGCCGCGTTCACGCGGAAAAATTTATATCTTTTACAACACGCGATTACCGCACACACACGCACAAATCACAGCTTACACGGGAAGCTGGAAAACAGGGAGTTTAGACAGGAATTCTCACCTGCCGATGCTCAAAATTAAACAATTAATTAAAAATATAGCCACTCTCGGTAATAACTACGTATCCGTTTTAAACTAAACGTCTCGTTCGACGGCCCGACTCGGAATCACCGAGTTCGTCGTGTTGAGCCGAGCAGGGAGTCCGCGCGCATGCGCTTGACACAACAGTCCCATCTCGTCCGCTTGACTCGGCCGATCCGACGCGCGTATACTGTGTGTATAGCGCAACTTCTCTCTTTCTCTCTCTCTCCTTCTTGCACCTTACAATCAACATGCCATTCTGGAAGCTCGACATTAATAACGTATACAGGAACAGCTTGAAAACCAAACAAGCGATAATTGTTCCTTATATTAAACTTAAATTAATGTCGAATTTGTCCTTGTTTTTAATATCTATTTTAAGTGCGGTTTACTGGCAGAAGCTCGAGTACAATAATATACGGACTTGGTACAGCTCGGCGTTATACATAGCTGGTCATCATCTTCAAAGCTAGACTTTCAAAGAGCTAGAAGGACTACCAAGGTGCTAAAAGGATTTTTAAGGAGCTGCAAGGTTTTCAAAGGAATTAGAAAATTTGCTGTAATAGCGTTTGTGTGTGTGCGCATGTCAATAACTAAAAGTCCGAATTCTTTCCTCACGGTCTAGACTATCTGGATTCCGAGTGAGTTTTACCATTAATTCCTATAAGCTACGGGGCTTTGGAATAATTAATATACACTATAAATATAAAGTAAGTATGTGACATGCAGTTAGAACTGCCATGTCACACGATAGATAGTGAAAATGATATTGTAGTACATAGTCCAGAGTCGGGAAACGAAAATTAGTTGCATTTAGAAACTCGGAACCCCAAAATAATTTTAAGAAATTAAAGAAAACACGATCTAAGAAACAAAATGCAACTGATGGGGAAAAAATAAAGAGAAAAGAAATTAGTTTAAATAAAGTAATTAATAAACAAATAATTGAAGAATATGATAACCAAATTAATATAAATACAATATTCGAAAATCCATTAGAAGATTTAACTTATGATATAAATGGAACAAATGAAACAAGTAGAAATGATGATCTTAATGTACTAAAATGTCCCGAAAATTAATTTAAATTAGAAAACATTGAAACGAAAGCTTTAATTGATACGGGAAGCGAAATATCATGTATATCAGAAGAATTTTTCTTAAAATATAAAGATATTTTTGATAAACGCCCTATACTACCGATTTCAGGTAAAGTTATCAAAGGAGCCACTGGATTAAAATCAACTAGAATCAATAAACAAATTTTACTAAAAACAAATTTTAATGGAATAGAGATAAATTTAATTTATCTAGTAATTCCAAAATTAGTGAGAGATTGCATTATTGGGTATGATTCTCAGAAAAAATTGAAAATGCTAATAGATACAGTAAATGAAAAAATATTGTTCAAAATAGGTAAACAAGACGGTGTAGTAAGTTATAAAACAAAGCAAATAAACTCTGAAGAGTATGCTTCATTATCAATTGAATTCGATGAAGTTTTCGATGAAAAAGAATTCTCGTGTTCCAATGATAAAAAATCAATAAATCACTTAGATTATGAATTAAATATAACTAGTGAAGAAATTGAAAAAATGATTAGTATTTGTGACACCATAAATGATGCACAAAAAACTAAGTTAAAAAATTTAATATTAAAACATAAAACCGTATTTAAACGTTCGCCTGGACAATTATTAGATTTTAAATATAAATTAGTATTAAAAGATGAAATTACTTATTTTTCAAAACCTTATCCAATACCTTTGAAATATCGAGAAAAAGTAAAGAATGAAGTTGAAAAAATGTTAAATTTTGGGTTAATACGTAGATCAACTAGTCCATTTATAAACCCATGTGTTATTGTTCCTAAAAAGGATGGATCTATTCGAATATGTTTAGATGCGAGAAAGCTAAATGAAAAGTTAATAAATGATTATGAATCACCACCCGGTGTGGAAGAAATATTTATGCAATGTAGAAACAGAAATTATATGTCAAATTTTGATTTGTCTAATAGTTTTTGGCAGATAGCATTATCGGAAGAAAGTAAAAAATATACTGCTTTTATTTGTGATAATAAAGTATATGAATTCAATGTTGTACCATTTGGTATTAAAATAAGTAGTGCTGCACTATTGCGAGGATTAGATAAAGCTATATCGGGATTAGATGATTTTTTATTATCATTTGTTGACGATTTAGTAGTAATATCTGAAAATTTTGATATTCATTTAGAACACTTAGATAAATTATTTACAAGATTACAAAACTGTAATTTAAGGTTAACTTTTGCAAAATCCAATTTTGTAAAAAAAGAAATTAAATTTTTAGAAAATATTATAACTAGTCTAGGTATAAAACCAGATCCAACAAAAGTAAAGTCAATTAAAAATTTTAAAATTCCAAAAAATGTACGAGAATTACAAGGTTTTTTAGGATTTATTAATTTTTGTACGAAATTTGCAAGAAATTATGCACATAAAACCGTACCATTATTAAAGTTATTAAGGAAAGATGTAAAATTTAACTTGATAGAATTATGGTAGAATTTGATAGATAAAAAATTTATTTGATGAAAACATTATTTTAAGCTTTCCAGATACGAGAAAACCGTATATTTTAACAACGGATGCGAGTGATTATGCAATTGCAGGTATTTTATCACAATTAAACGACTTAGGGGAAGAGAAAATTATTACGTTTATAAGTCGTTCATTAAAGGGTAGTGAATTAAATTATTTTATTACCGAAAAAGAAATGTTAGCGATAGTTTGGTCACTGCATAAATTAGATAAGTATTTACGTGGATCAGATAATATAAAAGTGAGAACCGATCATGAAGCGTTAAGTTTTTTGTTAAATTGTAAATTTAATAATGCTAGGTTACGACGTTGGAATTTATCAATACAAGATTTTAATATAAAACCTGAATATTTGCCAGGAATAAAAAATTTAGCAGCGGATTATCTAAGTAGGATAAAGCAGTGTGAGAATTCAAATATTAAGGATTCAGAAATTATAGTTGCAACAATTATTAAAAAATCACTTGATAAAGAATTAAAAAATAATTTTATAAAATTAAAAGAAATTCAAAAAACAGATAAATTTTGTAATAATATCTTAAATAAAATAGAGAATAATGATGAATTTAATCGTTTTAAAATCATAAATGAATATTTATGTAAATTAACTAATGATAAACCTAAAGTTGTTTTGCCAGAAAGTATAACAAAGAATTTAATTCAAAAATTACATGAATATTATGGGCATGTGGGGTCAAAGAAAATATATATGATGATAATGGAATTATTAACCCTAAATTAAGAAAAAAATGTTATGAAATTTTGAAAATTTGTGATAATTGTCAAAGAAATAAATATTTAACTGTTAAGTATCAAAGTACATTTCAACCAATGATAGTAAATGAACCAAGAGAATTATTATCGATTGATTTTTATAGTCCTTTACCTACTTCAAAAGGGGGGGTAAAGTATATTTTATCTACAATAGACGTTTTTTCAAAATTTGTTGTCTTATATCCATTAAAGAAAGCAACGAGCTTAGCAGTAATAAATATAATTAAATCTTATATAAAAATTTATGGAAAACCAAAAGCTATAATTTCTGATCATGGTACACAATATACTAGTGAAAAATGGAAAGAGTACTTACAGAAAGAAAATGTACAATTAATATATTCTTCTATAAGGCATCCACAGAGTAATTTAGTCGAATGTACGAACAAAGGACTTTCAAGAATATTTAAAACAATTTTAAGAAAGCATACAAGTTGGGTAAATGAAATAGAATATGTTGAAAAAATTTTAAATGAGACCCACCATGAAACAACATGTTTTCTACCTGTAGAATTACACTTTGAATCAAAATGTGATAGAATATGGGATAAATATGTAAATATACCGTTTTCAAAAAATAATTTAAGTTATGATGAAAAATTAAAAATTGCAAAAGGAAGAATGCATAATTTTATAAAAAATAGAGCAGAAAGAAAAAATAAGAAAAAATCAAAAACAAAATTTAAAATAGGTGATTTAGTACTAATTAAAGCGTTAAATGTCTCAAAAAATGAAAAACAAATAACAGTAAAATTTATGAATTTATATGAAGGACCTTATAAAATAATAAATTGTTACGGTCTTGATACGTATTTATTATATGATGAAGAAAAATTATGTGAGCGTGGAAAGTTCCATATAGCGAATTTAAAATATTATTATAAGGAGTAAATGTAAAGTGAAAATAAAATGAATATGTAAAAGTCTAAATATTTATACAAAAACAGATTTTGCTTGGAGAGAATAATAGACTGTTTGTAAGCGAGAAGTAAATAGAACTCTTCTATACATCCATGGTACATTCATACTAAACACAGAAAGGGTTACCGCAAATTGTTCGGCGCTTGAAACATAAAGGTCATAATTCGAACATCTCAAACTTGCGAAGAAAGAAAATTGACAGTATTAACTGTGATTTTGTGTAACTCAGTATGCCTACCGGGAAGATGCATTCGGCGACACAAACGTGTGAATTCATTGGGTGTGCACATGCACAAACCCAAGTGTTACCAGAAGATATTGTAAAGGGTGTGTGTGATGTAAGGAATATTGCGACGGTGCATCCGGGAAGGAGGATGACGGCTGGAATTTTTAAAAATACTGAAGAATTTAAATTTTACGAACCTGGTGTCAAAATAAGTAAAATACCAGAGAAAAAAAATAAAAACATTCAAACCAGTCACCACCCAGATTTTAAAAAACTGCCATTTACTCCAATGATGCAGTTGAAAAGGAGAGGAGAAGCATTGGAGGCTAAAGTGAGAAAATTAAAAAAGGTTACGGAGGAAACATATGAATTTGGAGATATATATGTGGCAACCAATAGGGAGGTTTTATCTATGAATGTGCAGGAGTTCGAGAAATTTTTAAATAATGAAAAGTAAGAGATATTAATAAGTTTTTGTATGAATATTTAAATTTTATTTTGTTAAAATAAAATTTTATACAAAATTAGGGGGGGGTAATGTGACTACCCAATATATATATATATATATATATATATATATATATATATATATATATTGTAAAGGTAAGCTACATACTCTTATGCGTATGAAGCTATACCTTATAACGAGCGCGAGTGACGATCGGGAAAGCTCGTAGGTGATCGGGAAAGCCCGCGCGTAAGCCGCGTAAGGACTAATAATGGTCCGACGCGCAAGCTGACTTAGGAGAGTAGATAAAGAGTTTATGCGAGTCATCGTAGATAGACACGTCGCCGGTAACGCCTTCCTTGATATTTCGCGGCAAGAGAACAAGAATCGTTATCGCGGATTCTTGCTCGGGTTCTGGGTTTCGCGCCGTGAAGAGTGAGTGACTTGGTGGAGTGAGCGTGCTGGTGTTAAGTGCACAGCTCCAGCGACTCCCAGGAACCTGCGAAGACGGCGAAGTTGCCGCGCGCGAGAGCCCGACGGAGAGAGGGGAAACAGGCGAAGTCGAACGCATCGACGGGGAGAATCGAGATTTAAGGTACGTGGTGCACCACTCGCGAGCCGCCGAAGCCGTAAAGACTCTCTCTTTACGGCTATAACATTAAGTTAGGAATCGACGGATCTCGTCCGCGCGCGTCGGCGAGGAAGCTAACGGGCGACCGCGTACGCGTGCTAGAAAGAGAGACACCTCGTCGCGAGACCTCACGCGGCCTATATACGGCTTTTGTTAAATCTTTGATCTTTGTTAAACTTTGTTTATATTTCTTTAACTTGAATAAAAATTCATATGTAATCAATATCCGAATACGAGTTTGATTATTGATTACCGGCGTACATCATTCCCGTTATCCCGAATACCGCCCTCTCCGTTTCAGGAGCGGCCGAGGTAAACTTACCGCGAATTTATCCCTTTTATTCGCGGCCCTTTTCAGCTCACGACGTTTTAGCTGTACAAAGACGCGAGATCGGCAAGTGATCTCGCGGTTGTTAACGGACATCGCAACGGTAGGTCGTGCGCGGGGTTCACTGATTTGAATCCGCCGCGCACTCTCGGAGCACCGCCTAGGGAGTATAACTAGGCAGTGCCGTAGCAACCGATCCCTTTACCCCTACCGACGCGAAAGATTGTACCCCGTTACAACTGGCGCCCAAATACGTGTGGATTAGGGATTACGCCGGAGTAATTATCACAGAGAAGTGATAATTAATTTTACGAATTATTTATTTATTTAATAATAAGAAATTTTTTAACAAGAATAAAGCTTTTATTACCAAGTGGGTAGTAAAAGTCGAAAAGCCGCCGTGGTATTTGCGGACAAATACCACAACGTGAGGTCGACCCTGCGACTCAATTAGATTAATTTCCATCTCTCTCTCTCTCTCTCGAATCGTCTCGTTTTCGGCGGATTGAGACAATTATTCGTAAATAATTGACTCAAAATTCAACGAAGCGAATTGTAAAGCCTGCGCAAGGTTACAAACTTGAACCTGGTATAATTGAAGCTTTTCGGACGGACATAACCTGGCCCGACGTCCTAACATTTATAGGTTAGGATAACAAATCCATGTTTATGCGATTGTAAGTGAGGTCATGCGTGCGGTTTAAATAATTTTTAGATAACGATAAGATATTAATTTGTCTGTGATTAAGTTACTTAAATTATTTAAATTCACTAGTTTAAGAAGATTTAGTTGCGATAGACCTCGAGCCAGGTTAACAATTTAAATTAACGAGTAGATAAGAAAAATCTTGTATATTATTAATTTTTAAATTCAAATTGTTCTCGGTTTTCTTTGATAGTTCTCTAGTGTGTGATAATAGAGTTCAAGAGAACCTGTCCGAAAAGCTAGGAGTGTATTTGCGGATAGCAGATTCAAGTGAGTGGCTATATATCTTAGGGAAAAGATAATTCCTTCAACTTTTGGCCCAATAATTTTAATTTTTCTTTGCTGCCACGCAAATTAAAATAGAATAACCTTGCGCACGCCAGGCCACAGTGCACCAAAAATAGAGATTTTTGTTTATTTGAAGTTATCCGCGAGCGATAATTAAATAAGCGCAATGGCCGACCGAAACGCCGACAGTTTTGTCCAACGAGACGAGGACATTATAGTGCAGGTGGACGAGTGGATCCACACCCAGAACGCAGCACAGATCGAGGCTCACCTAGAACAGATGGAGCTTCGACTTGATGGTTCCCGCTATCAAAAGGCGGAACGCCTACAGCAATGGCTGCTAGGAAATTATTCGGCCGACGAGTTCAGTCAAGAAACTGACACCGTCAATGACCGGATAAGGCGGGTCGAGAAGCGGACAGAAGTGATCCGCCGAGTCGGGGAGAAAACGCCAGGAGCGTTACCTGATGAGAGAGGTACGCACCTGATTGAGGAAAATCTCAATCGTACGACCCGACTACCTAGCGAGGACCTGCCAACAGCCCCAGAGGAGGGCCAGTCTAGCAGCCAATCCAGTCGGAGGGGTAGTCAATCTGACTGGATAACGCTAATAGCGACCGATGGGACGCCATTTGATGTGCCGCGGCTATTCTCCACATGTCTGGCAGAACAAATTGCCAAAACAAAAGCTCTACAAGAGCAAATGGAAAGTATGGCGGCACAGATAACGAGGCTAACCGATGCCGTAAGCCACATGACGTCCCAAAGAGCATCAAGTACGCGATTGGATCCACTAGGCCCAAGTCCACGTGTCCAATTTCAGGACACGTATACCTGCTACCGGCCAGAGGAGTCACCGGTTCAGCAAGAGGACGCACGACTACAGCCCCAAACGCCAGGACCAGCTCCTAGCGCCACCCTGGGCGGAGCTTGGGAGGGGGGAGACACCTGGGTACCAGGAAGGCCCCCATGTGAAGAAAGTTCACCCTTAAGGCCCCAAGCGTCGTGTGTCCAAGAACAACCGTCCTGGGCTTCGCGCTCATTTAACCCCACACGCGACCGAGGCGAGATCGTGAGAAAGTGGGGAATAAAGTTCTCAGGGGACGGAAGCGAGAGCATTAACAGCTTCTTAGAGCGCGTGGACGACTGCAGAGTCCTAGCAAACATGACGCAGGATGAAGTCCTTCCTTCTCTTTCGCAGTTGCTGGTGGAAGACGCCGCAAGGTGGTACCGCAATAACAAAGGAAAGTGGAGGAATTGGGACGAATTCACGTGCTCAATTAAACGCTGGTACGGAGCCAGCGAAACTTACCAAGAGAAGCTGATCCTTGAATGCACCTCACGTACTCAGGGCGAAGACGAACCGGTACGTGAGTACATGAATTGCATGATAGGCATGTTACAAGAGCTCGTCCCCAAGCCTAGCGAGAGGAACCAGGTAGATCACCTCTACCGAAACATGCTGCCGAGAATCCAGCGCCGGTTCAAGCGAATCGAGGCGCAGACGATCGACAAGCTGTTTGACTTGGCCCGCGAAGCGGAGCGGCTGTAAGAGCGCGAAAAGCTCTACAAACCACCTCCAATGGAAGGGGAGCTGGTGCGGCCGGAGTTCGCGTATAAGGCCAAGAAGAAGTCAGAGAAGGCTCCTCTGAAGGCAAAGGTAGCAGCGGTGGAATCCGATAAATCCACCACCGGCAAGAATCTGGTGGAGCTGGACGCGATTCTCAACCAGCTAAAGAAGCTGCTACCAAGTGAGAACGGGAGCGCAGCCGGGAGTAGCAAACCAGGAAGTCCCAAGAGTGGACGGCGGTTTGCTCAGAAAAAGAAACCGCCGAACCGGCCCGGAGAGCAGAGGGGCCAGTACGAGAAGCCCCGCGGCGGAAAGAGCGCGGAAGGAGGGCCAAGCAGGACGCCCTTCGATCCGAGCAAACCCATTTCCTGTAATGGGTGCGGTAAGCTTGCATATTTCCGCCGCCATTGCCCTGACTGCAATAAGGGAAACGCCTCCGGGAGCGGCTAAACGGGACTCAGGCCGAACCCAAGGGCCAGAGAGTCCCAGAGATGCCCAGAAGCTCGGGCCCACGGAATGAACGAGACCGCGCGGAGCTCATCCGCGGCGGGATAGACTCGATGAAGCCAGAGGAGCACAGGAAGGGAATCGATTCCCAAGATTCTAGTCCTCAAGGTCAGCAGGAGCCACACCGGAGCTACCGTCCAGAGGACGAGACGCGCTGGTGGCTCCAAGCGGAAATAGGCGATTTCCGGATCAGAGCCCTGTACGATCCAGGAGCTTCGACGACGGTAATGGGGTCTAATGGCCTCACAATCGCTACCGCCCTGGGAAAATCGCTCTCTACCGAAAACGCGGGGAGAGTGAAATTGGCTGATGGACATGCACAACCACTGAGTGGGCACGTAATGTTGCCTTTCACCATCGGTGGTGAGACCAAGGAGCTCAGGGTTGCCATTATGCCAAATCTGGACGCCGAATGTTACGTAGGTGTCAATTTCGTACGTGCATTTCGTGCAGTTCTAGACCCAGACGCTGATCAGCTCTAACAAAACCAGATGCATATCCTTTGCCTTTCATGCATGATATACTGCGCAAACTAAGAAAGGCTCGCTATATCTCCACTCTCGACATGAATTGCGCCTATCATCAGATACCGTTGCAAGTCGAGTCGCGCCCTATTACTGCTTTCACAGTTCCTGGATTGGGACTGTTCCAGTTCACTAGGATGCCGTACGGATTGGCATACGCGGGAGCGACCTTTCAACGGATGATAGACCAAGTCGTAAGACCAGACCTGGCGCCGCACGCTTATGCTTACCTTGATGATATTATCGTCGTGTCGGAGACATTCGAGGATCATAAGCGTTACCTAGAGGAAGTCCTTAAAAGACTGGCAGAAGCTGGACTTTCAATAATCCGGGATAAGTGCGTTTTTTGTAAGTCAGAGGTTAAGTATCTTGGCGTACTGGTAAACCGGGACGGAGTACGTCCCGATCCCGCCAAGATAGAGCCGATAAAAGAGTATCCGGCTCCGAAGAATATTAAACAGCTTCGCCGTTTCCTCGGTATGGCTTCTTGGCATAGGCGATTTATGTCGGATTACGCGACAATCGCAGAACCCTTGACGCGTTTAACCAAGAAGAACCAGCGGTATGAGTGGCTTGATGAGCAAGAGCAAGCCTTCCAACAGCTCAAGGCCGTCTTAATGACAGCACCGATTCTGCAGCGTCCTGTCCCAAATGGGCAGTACATACTGCAGACAGACGCCAGTGACACCGGTATAGGGGCTGTGCTACTCCAACTCGTGGATGGAGACGAAAGAGTTTTGGAGTACGCAAGTCGGATCTTGTCCCCAGCCGAGTGGAATTACAGTGTCACCGAACGAGAATGTTTAGCCGTTGTCTGGGCAATAAAGAAGTTCAGGCAGTATATAGAAGGTTACGAGTTTCGAGTCGTAACCGACCACAACAGTTTGCGTTGGCTCTGCAATATGCGCAACCCAACGAGTCGTCTCGCAAGATGGGCTCTCGAACTCCAAGCGCACACCTTCACGTTTGAGCACAAGAAAGGTGCGCTTAATCATGTTCCAGACGCGCTCTCCAGAATGTATGAAGAGGGAGAGCCGACTATAGCCTCGGTCTCTTGGAGCGACACCACTGTTGACCCGTGGTATCTCGCATGGGTAAAGGATGTATCAGAGAGACCACGGGAATTCCCCGAATGGAAAGTAGTAGGGGGAAATCTATATACTTACCAGCCTGACCCCACCTTAGAGGACGTCATGGAAGATCCCGAGGCATGGAAGATGGTAGTGCCTCAAGAGAAACGCCCGTCGATTCTAAGAGAATGTCACGACGATCCAACTGCTGGCCACTTAGGTCGCGAAAAGACTTTCGCACGGGTTGCCAGATTATACTATTGGCCCCGATACTATGCGGAGGTAGGTGACTACGTGCGGAAATGTCAAATCTGCCAGCAGTGTAAGGTAGAGCAGCAATCGCCTAGAGGCCTAATGGGCCGTAGAGTAGTCGAAAGACCTTGGCAGGTAATCGCAGGTGATGTGACTGGACCATTACCTCGCTCTACCCACGGATTCGAGTACATTCTAGTCTTCCAGGACTTATTTACGCGCTGGATTGAAGCGGTCCCAATTAGAAAAGCAAACGCAAATACCATAGTAAAGGAGTTACACGAGCGTGTCCTCATGCGTTTCGGCACGCCGGAAGTATTTCACTCCGATAATGGGACCGAGTACAAAAACAAGATTGTCGACGACTATCTCAAAGAGAAGGGAGTGTACCATACGACGACACCTCCTTACCACCCCCGAGCAAACCCCGTAGAAAGGTCGAACCGCACGCTTAAGACAATGGTAGCTTCGTACATCAAGGAGAAGCATACCAGCTGGGACGAAAAGCTACCGGAATTAGTGTTTGCGATAAACACAGCGGTTCAAAGCTCGACAGGGTGGAGCCCGGCAATGTTGAACTACGGTCGACAGCCAGAGCCACCTAGCACGGACCGGCGAGAGCAAGAAGAGCTCGCACAAGAACGGTTTGATCAGCAGCGGCTCCAGGACTGGTCTGAGGGACTGTCCAGGCTAACCGAGTTGCACAGAGTGGCCTCCGAGAATGCCGCCGCGGCTCAAGCGAGACAAGCCGTATATTTCAACGCCGGACGTCGAGACGAAAACTTTGAGATAGGCGATCTTGTATGGAAAAAGAACAGAGTCCAGTCTTCCAGCGCTAACAAGACAACCTCTAAGTTGGCACCAAAGTATGTAGGCCCATACGTGGTTGTCCAGACAAAAGGCTCAAACACGTACCTTATCCAGGACGGGCAAGGCGACGAGGAGATGATACACGCCGAACATCTCAAGCCCTACGTGCCCGACAATGGAATGCCTCTGGCCGAAGTAGACGACGTCGCCCAACCGACGATGGACGAAGAGGCGACGAGCGACCCGCCTCCTGCGAGCAAAGACACCCCGAGCGAAAAAATGTACTCTCCGGCCGCTCCCAGCGGGGAGCCGAGGCCCACAGCGAGCGTTCCGATGAAAAAGGGAAGGGGTCGTCCGCGGAAAACCGCTAGGGTGGTCGTCCGACCGACAAACAGGGCCATAAAACCGCGCACTGGCGTTAGTGAATCAGAACGGAAGCGCGGTAGGGATCGTCCAAGGAAGAACCCGAAATAAGGGAATACCCGGACAGTACCAAGGCTAGCAGCCGACACCCATCTCTGAAGGCTCCTTTTGGATTAAACTCTCCTCTGCCACGGAACGAGCAAATTGAGAGTCCCTAGCTCGTTCTGGACGACTAGATCTCAGAAGTTCCGTGGCCAAAGATTGGGCATCCGAGCCCTATCCCGATCCTGCACCCGCGAATCTCAGATACACACGTCCAGTGTACGTGGAATCTGGGAGGGGGGTGTAAAGGTAAGCTACATACTCTTATGCGTATGAAGCTATACCTTATAACGAGCGCGAGTGACAATCGGAAAAGCTCGTAGGTGATCGGGAAAGCCCGCGCGTAAGCCGCGTAAGGACTAATAATGGTCCGACGCGCAAGCTGACTTAGGAGAGTAGATAGAGAGTTTATGCGAGTCATCATAGATAGACACGTCGCCGGTAACGCCTTCCTTGATATTTCGCGGCAAGAGAACAAGAATCGTTATCGCGGATTCTTGCTCGGGTTCTGGGTTTCGCGCCGTGAAGAGTGAGTGACTTGGTGGAGTGAGCGTGCTGGTGTTAAGTGCACAGCTCCAGCGACTCCCAGGAACCTGCGAAGACGGCGAAGTTGCCGCGCGCGAGAGCCCGACGGAGAGAGGGGAAACAGGCGAAGTCGAACGCATCGACGGGGAGAATCGAGATTTAAGGTACGTGGTGCACCACTCGCGAGCCGCCGAAGCCGTAAAGACTCTCTCTTTACGGCTACAACATTAAGTTAGGAATCGACGGATCTCGTCCGCGCGCGACGGCGAGGAAGCTAACGGGCGACCGCGTACGCGTGCTAGAAAGAGAGACACCTCATCGCGAGACCTCACGCGGCCTATATACGGCTTTTGTTAAATCTTTGATCTTTGTTAAACTTTGTTTATATTTCTTTAACTTGAATAAAAATTCATATGTAATCAATATCCGAATACGAGTTTGATTATTGATTACCGGCGTACATCATTCCCGTTATCCCGAATACCGCCCTCTCCGTTTCAGGAGCGGCCGAGGTAAACTTACCGCGAATTTATCCCTTTTATTCGCGGCCCTTTTCAGCTCACGACGTTTTAGCTGTACAAAGACGCGAGATCGGCAAGTGATCTCGCGGTTGTTAACGGACATCGCAACGGTAGGTCGTGCGCGGGGTTCACTGATTTGAATCCGCCGCGCACTCTCGGAGCACCGCCTAGGGAGTATAACTAGGCAGTGCCGTAGCAACCGATCCCTTTACCCCTACCGACGCGAAAGATTGTACCCCGTTACAATATATATATATATATATATATATAGAAGAAGCAAATAAGTGACAGCGTAACGGTTAACGTATAAGCTTGTCATACTGAACAACCGAGTTCAAATCTTGGCAAAGGGAAAATTTTTTTATTTGAATAAAATTAAATTATTTACTTATAAAATTATTAAAATTAATAAAAATTATAAATAATTTAATTTTATTTTTATTTTTTGTACAAAACGAAAATTTAAACAAATTATTAATGGATTTAAAGCATTTTTGTAAAAGTTGCGAAATTTGTAAATAATAAATAATAATCATTTAAACATTATTATTTATTATTGTAATAAAAGAATTTTTGTTTATAGGTACAACCGATAGATGGATTTTAGTATAAAATAACTACTAGCAATTAAGAATAGTATGTAAGGTAATACAAGGATGGAAGATTGGAAGGAGAGTTAGACTCTTATTAAGCTCTATACTACTCTCGTAGTGATACCAGCATTGTGCGTGGTCCACTTCCTTGATAGTATAGAGTTTCATTTTTGTAAATGTTGAAAAACATTATTATATTAAGCCTCGTGGTGATACCAGCATTGAGCGTGGTCCACCTCCTTGGTATAATAAACTATACATTAGAATAAATTCTATCTTCTAAAACTTTATTTCTTTTCTTTCTTTGTTAGGATAAGAGTCGAAACCCTACACTTACCTACACATAAATATGTTACGAACTGCTACTAAGATGGCAAGGCGCGCATCTTAGTATTTTGTTTCGTATCACACACAACACAACCAACATTAATAATAAAAAAAAACTGACATATTAAGGTGCCCTAAAGAGAGCAAGGTGCGTCTCTTTAGGTTCTCCAACACTTATAAATTTCAGGTCTGTGATGTAAAAAATGTGTACGTCACAACACGTACAGACTCAAATCGTACCACTGGTGAGAAAATCTCGTCATAATCAATACCCGCTTCTTGGGAGAATCCTTGCGCGCACAGGCGAGCTTTATATCGTTCATTATTTTCTCCGAGGTTTTTAATTTTAAATATCCATTTAAACCCGATCGTTTTTCGCCCTTCCGGCAATTTAACTATATCCCACGTAGTATTATTCGCGTGAGCATGTAGCTCCTCATCGATAGCACGTTTCCAAAAAATTGCGTCTTCGCGATTTAGGGCTTCCTTAACACTATTAGGTTCGTCGTACATTGCTAAATTAGTTTCGTATCTTTTGGGTAAACATAGATTTTTACGAGTGCGTAAGTTATACGTGGACACTGCCATCGACGGTTGCGCATTCTCGAGTGGCAGTGATTCATTAATATTACGAGCATTCGGTTCCGCATTATTATTTGGATATGGGGGTATATTTGCATTACCCACAATTGCAGTTTCCATACGTCGTTCGACCGGTAAAGCATCGTGAATGTTCTGGTCATTCCTAAACATCTCAGCGCGCGGTACATCATCGATAATTTGCTCATCCACAAGCCGGTCTTGTAGGCTTATGTCTTCCAACTCGTTTGACGCCTTTTCATTTGCATTGCCCGATTCGTGCTTGTAAAAAATCACATTTCTAGATATAATGTAATTTGATTAGTTTGCGGATCGAATAATCGATAATTATTTGAATCCATGTCGTATCCTACAAAAATTCTTCTCTTAGATTTTGCGTCCCACTTCTTTCTTTGAGCGTCAGGTATAAGTGCATACGCGGTACATCTGAACGTTCGTACGTGAGCGAGGTTAGGTTTTTGTTTTGTCCACAACTCAAACGGTGTTGTAGTATCAGAACGCGCGCCGAGTGACCTATTTAAAATGTAAATAGCCGTGTTAACCGCTTCGGCCCAAAGTCGTGTCTACTATACTCTACTATAGTACGCATCTCTTTTTTAGCGCATCAAAGGTACCGCTCTTATGTTTTAAGAAAAATACACTTCGGTAACCGGATGATTCGTCTTTACAAAGTAGAAAGAATCGAGCTCCACCAACGGATGTTGTTTGCGTTGTGCCACACAGATCACAATGTATAATTTCACCGGGACATATGTTAGTTTTCTTTTCGACCTCTTTAAATGGTAGCTTAGCTTGTTTACCGAATGGGACAGTTCGTACATGAAAAGTGATTTTTATCGCTTAAGGTTATGCCCGAAACTGCGTTATGTCTTAACATCAGTTCTATTGTATTTTTGTCTATGTGTCCTAGGCGGTCATGCCATGATTTTAGAGAGGCAGTAGACGCATAATTTACTATGTGTTTAGATAGAGTTATAATTAACATTCGGACTATGTTGTTATCGTGTTTTACACCTTGCGCAATTAGGATATTTTCTCTCGAGTATATGTCGGCTTGATTTTCGGTGAAAACAATAGTTTATCCATTGACTGTGCATACACCGGTAGAAAACAAATTTCTTTCTAGAGATGGAACGTAAATGGCATTATTAATCGATCCGTTATGCCATTTCCCATTCACAAATCTTTTAATGTCGATATCGCCATAACCTTTAACTTCGTGGGACGACCCATCGCCGAGATAAACATACTCGTTTCGGGAAGATTCGAATTTCGCGAACCAGTCTTTACGACAACAATTTCTTTTCGCCCGAGTTTGTAAGAATTTCGTTGTTGTCCGAATTCGCGGTAATACATGCTTCCTTTGAAACGATAAAAGCGGAGAAATTCGTAGAGTTTTGATTGATCGATTAATCTGAACTATTTGAGTTTTTACTAAAATTTTTACTGTTATTATGTAAATCTCGCTTTTTGTTTCGACAATACTTTTCAAGATGTCCGAGTTTTTTACAATAATTACATTTGCGCTTCTTACGTCGGTCGGAGTCATCTCCAACGTGGTATTCGCTTCCGTACGGCTGTTTTGAAATACTTACTGCAGCAAACGCACTCATAGCGTCGTCCATGTTTGTCATTCTTGCTTCTTCTCGGAGTAACCTTTCTCGGAGTCTATCCAACGTTTGGTCGTCAGCAACTACGCTCTCCCAGGCAGAGATAAATGCGTGGTATTTGGTTGGTAGGGTGCTTAATATTTTTGCCATTATCATCATGTCGGAAATAGGCTCTTCGACATCTTTGAGTTGGTTGGCAAGATTTTCCACTTTGGCGATGTGTTGTGCGATCGAGTCTCCGGACATCATTTTATAATCGCTGAATTTTGTCGTAAGCGCTAATTTGTTTGTCGCACTCTTTTGTTCGTAGATAGTTGACAATTTTCGCCACATGGTACTTGCAGATGTACACGTCACGAGACAATCTACGTGATATCTTTAACGGGATAAAGAACCGAAGTGTCGGTGCATCTAGTGAGTGGATGTGAGATTATTCTCCACACCAATCTCCAAGTCGGTGTGCGGAGCAGCAAGGCCCAGAGAAAGGGAAAAAGAAGGAAGCCAGGAGTCGACCGCCCAGTTTTTTCCCGCCGAGGCGAAATATTTAGATTCGCGGTAAGTGGTGCACCACGTCTAGACCCGCGTGTCTGTTTAATATTTCGTGTCCCGATTTACCTGGTACGGTCGAGGAGAGGAATCGTTTCTCTTTTTCCCTCTCTCGTGGCAAATCCCGCTTGGGTAGACAGGTCGGTGGTTTCCGGGAGCCATTTCACGAGAGAAGGCGCGCGTGACGTAGGATGCTTCTACGTCAGAGCTCCCTACATCAGAGATACATACGTCACACGGTGTGACGTATGCCATCAGGTTAAGCAGCCGATCATTCCCGGATCGGTTGCTCATAACTCGTCTGTTAATAGATTTTAACTAATTGTTTTTGCGCTGACCTCAGGGGTAGTCATCGGTACGACTCCCCTTAAATTGTTAACGTTGATTTATTGTTAATTTATTAATATTTAATTGTTTATTTAATAAATCGACTCGGCGAGACGATCTTTCTCGCCGATTAACGTAAAATATCGATTGTTGATAGTGTTTTACCGGTTACAGTCCTATCCCACGAATACCGCCATCTCCGGTGTTTATCCTAGTTGGCAATTTAGGGCATAGGGCTCAACACACGGTATCTAAGTCAAACGAGGTGTTTGACGTTGTTAACGGCATTGCACGGGAATCAAAGTGATTCCCGGCCGCATCGTGGGACTGTACACTTAAGGTTGGTAAGTTGGGACAAATTGGACCTAACCGGGGGCCTTACATTTCCACAGTACCCACCCCGTTACAGTATATAAGAACATTTCAAACTTACTTGTTCATATAAATAGTTTGCGATGCGATATATGCAACTGCGAATCTTTCTAAAGTATCAAAGACCGAATAATATATAAGTGCGAAGGTATATAGGTAGGAAAAATATATAAAAATGAATGTGGATTGAAGACTCTAAGAAATCTACTAATAAGGTAAGTTATAATGGTACGATAAAGTAATATGAGTAATCAGACAAATAATTCAAATAATAAAAATTAAAAATATTTTTTTAAAAAATACAATGAATTTTTTATTTTTTTTTTTTTTTTGTTATTTAACGTCGCTCTATTTATGCTGCCAGGGCTAATCAGCGACGGAGGTGAACGGTGTGTCTGTAAACAAAGCACATGTAGTTGAAACAGTGGTGCTTGTGTCCATCGAAAGATTTCATCGGTCACTGTAATTAGTCTAATAATTACAGTTTCCTATCCTCCCGATGGAACCACCGCGATCCTCTTTACATCTTCGCGTCCCTAACGTTCCCTATAGTTCAGATGCCCATGCCTCTCATGCACTGACAAGTGCACGAAACGCACGCGCACCTGAACTGGCGTCATATTATAGTGACACGCCGAGCCACTGAGTCGCGGTGTTCGAAAAATGCACATGAAAAAATTTTCAGTGGTACACGTCTGGGATCGAACCCACGACCCTCGGTGTGAGAGTCGGGAGCTCTACCCATGAGCCACCACGGCTCTAATTTTTTTTATTTAATTGGTACAATTTAAATGTATTTAAAGCAATAAAACATGTCACTTGACAGAACGAAATGCGTTCATTTATTTAATAAACTAATGTATATAATTGGTATAATATATTTCGATTGATTTGATATAGTTTTATACTAATGCCGTTAGGACTATAAATATAAAGAAATATGTAACACATACAATAAATTAAAAATTATTTGAACTATTAAATTCGCTATTGGTTTAAGTACGTAATACGCCCGTGTAGAAAAGAATATATATGTGATATATGCAGTACACACATCTCATGTATGTATCAGAAAATATATAAGATATATGCACCAAATATGTATCTTATGATACAATATATCGATCATATATGAATTGTTTATGTGGGATTGGTGTCGCATCTGTATGTATTTTATAATTATAAAATCATATTTTTTCCATGAGGGCGGGACGTTTACGACGGTAAGTACTTATTGTTCTCGCTTTAAACATAAATTAATATATTACATTATTTAATAGTTGCATATATTGGTAATGTATCGAACATGTAAAATATATATGTACGGCATGTATCAAGTAACATGTAACGTACATGTTTTACACATGCATCTCAGCTGAAAAAAGTAATAATATAGCTTATTTAATGCTTTATAAATTGTACATTAAGGCATATATGTATCCGATTTATAAATTAAGGTAATGAATATATATAAATTGTCAATTGTATTAATACAAAACTTTATTTTCTAAAATCTTGAACATGAATTAGTTAATTAATTTTAATAACGCATGGTTACTTATTAAATACATTTTTTAAAATAATTTAATATGTCAAATATCATTCATTTTGAAAACTGAATAAAGTTTCTATTCTTTAAAACTATCGTACAAATTAACTCGAATTATTTAACCATTTTTATAAATTAATAGACGTTTACTAATTCTTTTTTTATTTCGACATGAACTTCAATCTTTTCTGCATTTTTTACGATCTTTTTTTGTTCTGTCATGTTCTTTACGTTTATCTTTTACTTCGTTTTGTTTTCTATTTTTTTCACTTTTGTTAACTGGATCTTTTTTCTTTTCTCGTTCTTGTCCTCTATCTCTATATCTCTCTATCTCTCTCTCTTCTACTTTGTCGGTCTTCGGTAATGTTATGCTTCCTATTTTTTTCTCTACTTTTATTTCTATCAGCAACCGACACGGTGGCGGAGTGGCGGAAACGCACCTCGGCCGGTCATGAAAGTTAAGCAGCACCGAGCGCGGTTGGCACTTGGATGGGTGACCGTTCTCGGGCTTAGCTTAAATGATCGGTTAGGTGTTTTTTCACATTTCACAACGTGAGCGGGAGGTGTGAGGCATTCGGTTTCGGTGTTAAAGTCTACGCAATGTGATCTTGCCACCCAAACAGAATTGTTCTCAAATACACCGCCCTCCTCGGAGGAGGTTTTCCTAAATGGCATTTATCCCAACGGGTTTGGCCACAGGTTTTCCCTCTCTCCACGGGCATAACCCCGGGCGAATGCGAGAAGGTGGGGTAAAGAGGGGGTAAAATTGGAAATGGAATAAAGGTGTAGGGGATACGTAAAAACCTGTAAAAAGGTGTACGTGGAAACTACCAAAATTTAAATTAAAAATATATTTCGATCAGCAGATCTATCTCGTTTTGTTTCTCTATGTTTCTCTCTTCTATTTGGATCCTTTTCTATATAATTATGTATTTTTTTTCATTGTACACATTTGTTTACGTATACTTAATTTCTTCCTTTTCTTGATTCAATTTTTTTTTTCTGGTTTTTGGTTTTCGTCTATTTCTTTTTCTTTCTTTGCATGCTCGTATATTTCGTTGATTCTACTTCCTTAGTACTATTGCTGCTTATTTTTACATTTTTAATTTCTTTTTCTCGATTGTTCCTTAATTTATTAACATCTATTTTAAGTCTCTCTTCTACAATTTTACAATCAGTATTTTTTTCTTTCTGTGTGATAAATTCTTGCGTACCTTTCACTGAAACACGATCAAAACTTGGCATTTCGTCAGTTTCTGGAGTCATAAAATTATCATATAATTTATGTGTATTTAATTCTGTTTTTGTAGATAAATTTGATGAAAAGCTGTGATTGGGTGATAAACTTAATCGTCTAAAATTTTTGCTGTTTAACTGCTAAAATTGAATTGGAGAATATGCAGATTTTACAGGCGATTCTCGAGACCGATCATTTTGTAGTAAACTGTTATTAGGGTTTATCAGACTTTCTTCAATAATTAGTTTTTCTTGATTTGTTTCGATTTTGTGTTTCAATGATTTGGCTTGCCTTAAAGTATTGCATATTTGTGTAACACAGTTCCTAAAATCTGAGTGAGAAATTCGATTTTTCTTTCCTACTTTTAAACCTACAAACCCTGAAGCATAATTTTGTTTATAAATGTATATAATTATAAATTTATATATTAATGTATCGATATATACAAATATGAAATAATGTCTTACTCTCTACTGCTGTTAAAACGTCTTTCGGAATTGCAGTCATATTATCATTTTTGCTTCGCCCAGTAAGAGTCATTTTTAAAAATTTTTTTTCCCAATTATACTCTTCAGTCATTTCTGAGAGTCATTTTTCTTTATTATGTCAAACAAAAGTAGATCAGACTGTGATATGCAAACTTTCGCATTTGGAAGCAGTTGAACCTAAAATTAATAATTTTTAATAAAACATCTGAAATAAATGTAAAATTTTAAATTAGCTTTGGTTAAATTATAACCTTGTCAGATTGGTGGCATGGCTCATAAACTTTTCTTGGCGTTTGTTCATCTTGTTTGACTCGATCCTGATCCGAATCCTTAAATAAGTATGTAAATATTTAAGTACTCACATTCATGTCAATAAAAATATTATTAATTTTTTCGATTAAACAATTATCAAAGTTTTAGATATATTTTTACACATAACCAGTAAGGATTCCATGTGAGACACCATATGCGTAGTTATTTCTAATGATTTTAGAGATACTGTAATGAATATATGAAATGTTGTAAAGATATAATAGATCAATAACAATTTATTAAAGTAGTTATATTTAAATGGCAATTTACGTTAAAATAAGAATTATGTATATAAATTGATATTCTATAATATATATTTATATGATATAATGTATATAGTGTTTTTAAACATACAACTATGTAATCTAAGTATACCTTTCAATGAAGATTTACAAAATGGACATTCAATGGTGCTTAAGCACGTAATACTATTTTTTTCATTTCTACTTAAGGGGATGTCGTACCCGACAAAACATTGTTGTGCAGGTCCGCGCTTTCTGTTTTATCGATGCCCTATATAAAATTAACTTAACAGAAATCATATGTGGCGCCCTCGGTATTATATACTAATACATATTTAGTTGCATGCCCACAGATGGCGCTAACAAGCGTTAACGTAATATAAGATATAGAACACAACGTTAATAAAAGTAATTACAAAATTGATTGTAAAAAAATAAAAATTACTGTAAAAGTAAATGAATAGTATACTGCAAAACTTATAAACGTATCTAATTGGTTTATCCGATTGTAATGGACTGAAGAAATGGCAAATTATATTTGCAAATTATTTTTATATTATACATGTGTAATATTAATTCTAAAAATTAAAGTAATAGCATGTACGTAATAACTCTGCACTTTGCGTACACTTTAATTGTACTGTAATACTGTATTTGTACTTTATGGTAACGTGTACTGCACGCACACCTTATGGTAACCAAATGTCAGTCGGTATTGTACTTTTCAATTTTCACTTTGATTTGTATTGCAATTTAATTGTAAATTTTGATTTATAATTAATTATAACAAAAGTTACGCATATTCATCTACTAAAATTACAATTTTCTTATCAGTGTTACGTACATTATAATTTTCAATGAACTTAAAAAATGATCTATTATTGTATATAATTAAATTTTTAATCCAGTTCAATTTTTATTATCGCCGTATAACTCATATACTTTGTAGAGTTTTAGTACCCTTCATTCCTGATAAAAAAAATATGTACCATTACTTTAACTTAATAAGATTTACATAATAATAAACTTTCTGAATGGTACTAGCGTCTGCTTTTTAAAATTAAGTTTAAATTGTTAAAGTTTTCTACAACTTAGAATATTAATAAAGTAAGTCTTTCTAAATAATCTCCATAATTTTATCAACTAATTGGTATGTTTAAATAAATTTTTTAATCACTACTAAATTAAGCAATGAGCAAAACAGTTATTGGTAAACAACAAGTAAACCTACTTCTATGTAGACCGTTAATGGAGGGACACATGTGATTTTATCTTTATATACAATTTTGATTGTTTCATTAAGTTTATTTATGTTAACTTTTATGCTCTATAATTAATGCACATGTAGATTATAAAATGGATATTTACTATGATACTGTTGAACAACTTATAATATACAATACATGGTTAATACATAACCTAATGGAATTAGTAGGAGGTGCGTGTAATCGTCGAGTCGAACTGTGCACGCACCTTCTAGAGGAAACCGTCGTCTGCTAGTTCCTAATAAGCTCAATCGAGATATGGCTATTAATACAAAATAGTTTTCTATATACATTTTGTAACGATCACGCAGGGTATTAGGGCATGGCGTCAAAGGCTAAATAAACGATTGATAAAAATAGTAATAATTTATTATAATAATAGATAAAGGGTTTTGGGCGCCAGCCGCGTATAATTTTGGCGAAATTATAAAACGAGATGGGAAGCATACTTAGAAAAGAATGAATAAATGCACTGCACTTATAACGAAGGCGTACATCCACCTTGTCAGTATAGAGGAGCATATCCTGGGTTGACGCTTGAAATGTTGCTTTCCTGACACACACACACAAGATAGTCCGCCATGGGCAAATAAAGGACGATAGCAATCGTATTGCCAACGCGACGTCAACGTTGCCGCGACGGCGTACTGAACAGCTCTCTCGAGCTTCGGCAGGCTCGTTCTCTGCTTCGCTGGACGGGCCCGACGTACGCGCGCAACTTGCGTCGAACCGTTTGTCGATCGCAGTCGTCCCGCGCGCATCGTACGGTGAGTCTTCGCGATCGTGCGGATTTAGCCTCATTTACTGTACAAGGTATTCAATTTATTTATAACAATGTTTTTGTAGTTCAATAGAAAACTATGGGTTTTAAAATAATGAACGGCTTTTTCTCGGCAGGCTTCGGCGATTAAATCTACTCTCGAAGAACCTGCGAGACGAGACACACTCGGCGCGTCGTTCAGATTGTCTCGCCTCGCAGATATCCATCGAGAACTAAAAAACAAACACATAATTTATTTTTACAAATGTTATATTTTTATTATAGCAGTGACTGTGAAGGTAAACCGAAAATTATTTTTAGTATTATATACACAAAAAATACTTTTTTTCGGATGGCTGCTTTTTAATTCTCGATGGATATCTACGAGGCGAGACTATCTGAACGTCGCGCCGAGATTTTTCAAATTTTAACGATATTTTATCATAAATTGAACTTTTGTACTTGTTATACACTTAAAATATATATTAAAAATATGCCTCTAACCTGTTTTCTAGCTGCCATTATGCTAAATAATTGGAATTAAACAAATAGTGCACCCAACATTCTGTGTCGACATAGTATAATGTATTTGAAAGTACGAAGTGCATGCGGCAGACGGCCCAAATCGGTGCACGCACCTCCTGTAGAATCCGTCGCTGTAGACTGTGAGAGGTTATATTTCAATTCGTATTTTTCAAATTTTAACGATATATAACCATAAATTCAACTTTTGTACTTGTAATATACTTTAAATCTGTATTAAAAATGTACCTCTATCCCGTTTTGTAGCTGTCATTATGTTAAGTATTTGGAATTAAACAAATAATGCACCCAACATTCAGTGTTGGTACAGTACAATGTATTTGAAAGTACGATGTGCGTGCGGCAAACGGCCCGATCGTGCACGCACCTCCTATAGAATCCGTCGCCTATTCCACCACGAATGAAATAAAACATATTTTAATAAGCTGGAAACGCTTAGCATCGCCACCTACTGGTGGATTTTCGAACTACGTAGCTAAACTTTTTCTTACTCTTCGGTCTTCTAAATTACACATTTTTAGAAGAAATAAATATCTTTTTTATTTTTCATTTAATTTTTCAATCGATTATGTATTCCTCTAGTTTTTACTGAAAAATGATTCTAGGATTTATTATTATTATTATTATTATTGATTGAGTCGGGCCTGTAAGGCCTCCGGGCGCATGGGTAGTCCCTTGGCGTCCCTCTGATACGGTGGGCTCATTCAAAGATATTATTCCAGAAGGAAATTATTCTTGGAATGTCCTCTGCCGTAAAGTCTATACACTGCAGAAGGAATTCCCCAAGATGGGTTCTTCTTCTCTCGATGAGGGCTGGGCACTTGCAGATGATATGCAATGTTGTCTCATCCTCTAATTTACAGAATCTACATGTTGGACTTTTGCTTAGTCCTATCATATGTCTGTATTTAAGTAACGCGCCGTGGCCAGTTATCACAGCTGCCACTAATCTTGCGTTCCTCTTGCTTAACTTGGAGATTTGGGAAGCCCAGTCTCCTAGCGTTTGGGGTTTAATAAAGCTTTTTGCTACACGACAGCCCGGCGCATTCTTCCAGGCCTCTTCGTGTTTCTTGGCTATCCATTCTCGGGTTATCTTTACAAATTCCGAGTTGCAGATGCCAACAATTGGCTCCGGTCCAATGAACCGTTCCCTGCTTGCTTGTTTGGCAAGTCTGTCTGCCACTTCGTTTCCCCTGATGCCAATATGACCTGGCACCCATAGTCAGGTCACAGAACGGAAGCCAGCCAGTTCATTCAGAGAATGGTGACACTCCGTCACCAGTTGGGATCTGTTGACAGGTGCGTCCAGGGCTTCTAAAGCACTCCTACTGTCCGAGCAAATATACAGATGCTTTCTGGATTTGTAGGAGGCCGCCCAGTGTGTACAGTAGATGATGGCCAGCAGCTCCGCTTGGTGCACAGTCGTGTACGCTCCGAGCGGTATGGTCTGTCCTTTTCCATCCCTCCTTCTGTAGACACCGGCTCCTGAGCCTTCCGCATTCTTTGAGCCGTCTGTATACCAGACCTCTCCAAATGCGGGGAGTTGAGCCTTTTGAGATGTCCAGTCTTCTTTTGAAGGAAGACTGATCCTGTATTTCTTGTCGAAGAGGTGGACAGTAGTCGCCTTATCCATGGGCATGTCTTGCAGGCCTCCATAGAAGTTGGCTCCCAATGTCTTCCCCCTTTCCTCCGCCCCTCCTTCAACTCTGAGGAGTCGCTTGGCTGCCTCTGCTGCAATCTTGAGGGCCAAGGGCTCTATGCCCAGAAGAGCCCCTAGGGCAGCCGTCGGCGAAGCCTTAGCCGTTCCCAGGGCGCATCTCAGCACAAGTTCTCTCAGCCTCTCTAATTGAGAGATTGCAGATCTGAGTGCTGTTCTCTCCCCCCATATAGTAGCTGCATACAACAGCCCAGGTTTGAGAACTGCATTGTACAACCATTTGGTTGTGGCTGGTTTTAGTCCCCAATTTCTACCAATGGCCCTTCTGAGCTGCCAGAGTCCATTGATAAATTTTCGGCTTTTATCCTCAAGATGCCTCTTCCATGACAGTTTGCTGTCAAAGATGACTCCGAGGTATTTCATCTCTTTTGATATATTAAGAGACTGACCATTAAGTTTTAGGGCAAAGTTAGTGGCCCATTTGTATTTCTTGGTGAAGACCACTACCTCAGTTTTATCTGGGTTGACGTTGAGTCCTTTATCTTTGCACCATTTTGCAACAAGGTTTATGGCCTGTTGAAGACGCTCCAAGACGGTTTGCAGGAAGGGTCCACGTCCGATGATTAAAATGTCATCAGCATAGCCCACTACTTGGTGACCATTACTTGATAGCGTATCTAATAAGTTATCTACTTCAAGACACCATAGGAGGGGTGATATCACCCCTCCTTGTGGGCAACCTGAGTTAACATTGCCTCTGATCGTGGTGTCTCCTTTGGTAGTTTCCAGCAGGCGGTTGCCTAGCATGTGGCATGTCCATTCAACAGGCATCTCGGGAATTCCGTGATCAATCATTGCTGACTTGATGACCTCCCGAGACGTATTGTTGAAGGCCCCCTTTATGTCCATTGCAACCGCCACTGCGAATTCTCCACATTCAAGTTGTTTATGAATGAGCTGCTTAGCCCTATATAGAGCGGTCTCCGTTGAGTGTCCTGCTCTGTAGGCATGTTGATCCTTGTTCAGAGGCTTGTTTTTCAAGACCCCGTCCCTTAAGAATCTATCTACCAGCCTTTCCAAACTCTTTAGTATGAATGAGGTCAGACTGATAGGCCGAAAATCCTTCGGTGTGATGTAACTTTGTCTTCCCGCTTTCGGGATGAAAACCACCCTCACTCCCTGCCACGCTACAGGCACGTGACCAAGAACGAGGCTGGCTCTGAAGATCTTTATCAGCGGCCCTAGGATACAATCCTCTGCCCTCTGAAGAAGAACCCCAAAAATTTCATCCGTACCAGGGGATTTGTAGGGTCGAAAGGAGCGTATAGCCCATTTCACCCTATCTTCAGTGATAATAACCTTTGCCAGGTCTTGATGGCAGCGCCACTGCGACGCCTTCCATCTGTTCCTGAAATCGATTATTTTCCTGTTATCAGTTCCTAGCTCCGAGAAGCCTGGGAAGTGGCTACTGATCAGGTTCACTAGGGTATCCTCGTCAGAAGTTGAGAACTTATTATCTGGAAGCTTGAGCGAGCCAAGGGCAGCTTCCAGGTTCTTGGACAGAATCTTGTCCAGTCTTGAAGCCTCGTTTCCGCCCTCAACCTCCTCGCAGAAAGCGGCCCAACTTTCTTTCTGTGCTCTTCTAATTTCGGATCTGTACCGATCTCTTTCCTTTTTATAAGTGTTCCAAGGAATTTTCCCTTGTCTGGCCTTTTTGAGAAGGTTCCGTATGGATTCTCAATAGTTCTAGTTTACCTGACCACCAGCGGATTTGGCCTTTAGGCTTCCTCCTACTTAGTGGACAGTTATTCTCGAAGGCTTGGCGGAGTGCTTCAGTCAGCTTCCGCGCTGCCTTCTCCAGCATGGGAATGTCTCTTATAGCACCTGGAAGGTCCTCAAGGTTCCTTTCCAGGTCCCGTCCGAAACCCTCCCAGTTGGTATGTCTGGGGTTTCTGAGGAACCGAAGCTCTTCCAGCGGACCACACTTCCCCTCCAATTCCATGGCAATCTGAGCATGATCCGACAGCGTCGGCTCGTCAGTGACCCTCCAGCTTTTAATTCTGTCAGAAAGGGCCGAGGAACATAGTGAAATATCAATGACCTCCGCCCTTACAGCATTTTTGAAAGTAGGTTTACTTCCGGTATTGAGAATGTCCAGCTCCGTGGTGACGAGATAGTCCACCAGTGCGGATCCCCTCTTATTCACATTTGAGCTGCCCCATAGTTCATGATGCGCATTTGCATCACATTCTATTAGGATTGGCCAATTATGTTCCTGACAGTGGCTAATCAGCCTGACAACCTCCTTCGGTGGAACATCGGTGTCTTCATAGGGAAAGTAGGCTGAGGCAATGATAAGCCTACCCATCTCCTTTACGTTAATGGAAACCACCATTAAATCTTTTGTACAGAAATCCCAAAGGGGGACACTATTTAGTCCCTTGCAGACAATGCCCGCCCTTGGTCTGTCTGCTGTCGGGTCTCTGTAGCATTGTAGGCTACCTAGTCCTTTGATGGACCCCTTCACAATCCAAGGCTCTTGGATTAGCGAGAGGCCTGTGTGCACCGTAGCCATGCTTCTCTGCAATATTGCAGAGACGCCTTTGCTATGGTGCAAGTTAATTTGGGTTATTGACAGAGTTGGAGGAGCCAATTATGTGCTCTCCACCTCCATCTCAACCACCTCCCCCGGCGGACCTTTCTGAGTCACTTTAAAAGTAACTCGTCCCAGGTCCAGCCAGGGTCTAAAATCTAGGGCCTTAAGGGCCCTGACTTGGGACTCAAGCAGCAAGAAGATTCGGAGGTAGCAGTCCTCCCTCTCTTGCCTTCCTGATTCATCCGAGAGGTTAATAGCTCTCCAGCATGATGTTTTAAGGGAGGGGTTGAACTCCTCCAGGCGTCGCAGCACTACGGCCGACTCCTCTTTTGGCTTAGGGAGCCAGACCACTGCCTTCAGCATTTTCTGGAGGAGCTCAGTCCCTCCTGCCTTGAAAGCTACCCCCTCGGGCATCAGGGAGGCCGCTTTGGAGAGCAGTCATTCCCTGGATATTTGGTTCGAGGCCTCGAAGACCAGAGCTCCCCCGACGCAGCTCGATGATTCGAATCTCGGGTATTGCGCCGGTGGGGTGGTCCTCAAGACCTAAAACCTCTCTAAAGGCGGCCCTGACTTTGCCGAGATCCTCCTGGGTGAGAGGCACCTCAGGATAGTTCTCAGCGGTTAGGACCACCATGAGAGGGTTAGACTTTTGCGCGGCCGTAAGTCCTCCTTTGTAAGGGGCTTTGGGCTCAGCACTAGCCCCTGGTCCCTTCTGTGAACTCGGCGGGCCACAGTGTCTTTTGTTGCCCGGCGATACTCCGAGGGGCGAGTCTCTAGACTTTTTCCTTCTCTTCGTAATCGCCGGGGTTTAATTCGACACTGTATTTGGTGGGCCATCTTTGTTGTCCTCACCGGCTGCCGCCGTCAGTTTTTTCAATTTCTTCCGGTAGGCCCCACACCTCTTGGTCGGTAGATGTGGGCCAAACACCGGAAGGCTGTGTGAACTACCAGGTTCGGGGGCACGTAGACCCTCTGGCCCTGTAGAGCCAGAGGTCACAGCCTCAGGAGCCGAGTAGTTCATCTGGGGGATTTGAGGTCCCTCCTTGACTATCGTATCTCCAGTCTCATGGGCTAGTGGACCCCTTACCGCCGAAGCACCAGGGTTCCCAGCCTCTAGAGACAGAGACAGAGGATTGGTTACGGGGGTTTGGGTTGCTTCCCTTTGGGTCACGTTGGCATGAGCCTCGGTTTCCTTCGGGGGCGGATCCACCTCCCTTTTGTTGTCTTTGTTTTTTTGTTTTTTTAAAAATTTCTCCATTTTGGTCCCACGAGTGTGGAGGAAATATCGTCAACCCCGGCAGAGCCTCATGCCGTATTATGTCTTTCGATGGGTAAGGCTAATTACTTGGGGAGGGCGCCCGGTATCCCCAAGGCTCCATTAACGACCCCTAGTTACCCCCAGGAGCCAACCAGTCTGCTCGGCACGGGTCGCTTAACACACTCAGATTGGGGGGGTGTATTTACCTATCCAGGTTCACCACGTCCAGATAGGGAGTTGTTCTTTGGTTCTCTCCGGAATCGTTGAGCTTCCTTAGACCCCTCAAATAAGGGGGACAAGTCAGCCCTGATCCCCCGTCCGTCCTTCATCGGGCTCCCCCCCCCCTTCATTGGACCCAGAGAAGGGGTAGGCCAAGGTCCGGCTGGGGTAACAGCGGACCTCCGGCCCCCATCCTCCGCATCCTTCCAGGGCAGAGGGAGAGTCCCGGCGCCGGCCCAGGAGAGCTCCTATTAGGGAGATCCAGGCAAGTCATCGGGACCCATACCCGATCCGTGACAGCCGGGAGAGTCAGGGCCTTTAGCCCCCAAATCCCGGAAATTAAACCTCTCCACCCGCTCGGGACCAGGGATTTAAGTTCCCTAAGGGATTGCTCCTAATAGGGTCCTAGCCTCCCTGACCCGAACTTCGTCAAGGTCCCACAACCCCTAGGAGAGAATTCTAGGATAATGTAAAATGTTGCCTCTACTTTGTTTCTTGATGTTTGTAATTGCAATCTATATTTATTTCCATCGCAAATATCTAGTACCAGCTACCCAACGTCTTTGTATCAATCGTATTTTTTAATTTATTTCTTCGTCGTTCACTTTTGACTGTTTTTTTTTAGTATTCCAACATTTACCAATATCGTGAAATTGTGCGTCCGCACTGTATTTGTTAGAAATCTATCCAGTTTTTACAATATTCAGTTAAATCTTTGTTGCCTGTTAACTAAGAGAGGTTATGTTTGAGATCGTATTTTTCAAATATTAAGCATATTTTAGCACAAATCGAACTTTTGTATTTATAATTTATTTAATATATGTATTACAAATATGCCTCTACTGCGTTTATAGGTTGTCATTATATTAAATATTAGTAATAGGAGAAATAGTGCGTGTAATATACAGGTGTCGGCATAGCAGGATTTAATTCAGGTACGACATCCCCTTAAGGGGGTATCCTGCTTTGTAAGGCCTAAAAAAACTATTTTTTAGGGAATTTTTTTAAGATAGAAAAAAATAACCAACTCCAGAGAACTTTCAGGAATATTTTATTATATAATTAAACATTATAAAAAAATTTTTTAAAGAAAAATATCAAAATGCAGCCGATTATTAGGCACATTTGTAGGGCAATCTCTTCAATGTGCTGAAAAAGTCGTTTAGAAATTTATTTCCAAAAACCTTCTTGGTTCATATTGAAGAGTAAATGAAAGTGAAGCTAGAAAACTTCGGATCGTTACGATAGCTATTTTATTTTTTTTGCAAACACGACCGCCAGTTTAGAAAAAGTGGAAAAACGAAAACTCGAGAAAAAGCGCTTTAAAGTTTATGAACTGGAAAAAAGTTAATTTTCGACTACTTACGGCAATAATTCGCTAATCAGCTATTCCTGCGCCATACAGTAGACTTTCAGCTTCCTCATGGAACTCATTTCGTTGAAGTTGTTCAAGTCTACGGGCCGTACGAGCTTCCTTACTGGAAAGAGACGAACGTCGTCTTTCTCGTTCAATCCGTTGTATGTCGACATTATCCGCAAACCTTTTACATTGATGGCCAATTTTCAAATTGAGTAATTGCATGGTATGCAGAACTGCTGAATATCCTTCATTAAACATTCCTGCAGCTATATACGCAGCAATTTCTACGATTTTTTACCACAATTGAGATGTTTCGGAGTTATGCGCTAGACAGTGGATTTGAACGATTTGTGCGAATTTTGCGTGTGTCCACCTAAGCATCGCGTCATGAGATCGTCATTCGAAAGTTCTTCGTAGATTGGATGAATATGTTCCTCCACTTTTTCGTCAATCAATCGAGCAGAATGTTTGAAGGATGCAAGACGATTCGTAGCTTCGGCTTTGCGCCATTCACACCAGCTGTCAGTGCCTGTCGGACAATTCTCGTGACGAGGAGATTCATCAGTTGAACAATAATGATCCAGCGTTGCCATCACAGCCTTTTTCATATCTTGGACAGAATGAATATTCCTTTGAATTGCTAAACCATAATATATTGTCAACTATTTGATGAGACGCTTTTTTCCTCCAAGCTTCTCTTCCTTCCTTTTATTTCGGAGTCGAGTACCCATGCGCTTTTGTACGTGTCCCACGCACTCATTTTTTGTCACAGGGTAATCATCACCATATGGATTCATTTTTACAATACCATTGAAAGTTTTCGAATCACCGTCGCCGATGTAATTCGTATACTTATCTCCAAAATTTTTAACAGATCTCAAAAACATCTCCACGATTGAATCTACCTCCATCTGCCCTGCTGAACCATCGTGATTTGAAGAGCATGATTCTTTATGATCATTATACCATTCTTCAAATTCTTCTTCGTCTAATATATTCTTTTGTAAAGCACATGAATGACAATATGCACTTTTTACAATAAGGTCGACTACTTTGCCAGAGTAATATGCAATAAGCGTTGTAACACCAAACAATGAAGTAAAACCTCGTTTTTTCCAGGATCTATCGCCAGAAACTTTCAAACAGTCAGCAGATCTATCATGTTCTATATTTTTTTCTTTCTCTTCTTTGACAGCTTTTCCACAAACGCTTTTGAACATTGATTTTGACGCTGTATATAAATCCTGCACAATTTGATTATAGGATGATTTTGCTAAACCTTGACATATATCCATAAGTCCACAAAACACATTGATACCTTCTCACCTTCTCGTCTAACACCGAAAAGCCTCATAACAAAAAGAATTCGTCTAGTTATTTCGAATCCAGGTGTTTATAAACGGTCCTCAATTTATTTCTCTATGACCACACATATACGATAGTACAATTTTGAAACATAAGCCTCGATGTCCGCTCTCTGAAAATTGTATATTTTGTTTGCAAGATCTGCAAATTACGATATCAGAAATTGCAAAAAATACTGTGACAAGCTCGATTATTCGATAGCAGTGAGTTGGATGCACAATGATGTTCTCGGTGCTAGCGGTGGCTAATTTTCTCTCAGTACTACTTGTGTTGCACTCTGTATCATCTGATTCTGTTGTGAATTGATTACCATGGAATTTTCGTTTCCGTGGTTTTGCAGCACGATTACTACTCGATTTGTCACTTTTCGGATAACTAGACATGATTATATTGAAGCGCACTCGTCAATAGTCAGAACTAAACGTTACGCCACAAACAGCTCAATAGGAAGCAGGTACACACAGATTATATACCAATGACACATACTAAGGTTCAAAAGACGCTTCTATGAAAGCAAAATATTATTTCGAACAGCTGCTGAACCTTTTCAGGTATATAGTTTCGAGTTTAGAAACGAGGGGAGGAGAGTGCGCGTTTCAGTCTGACCGAGCACTAGCACTTGCTCGATGCCCCGTTGCGTTTAGTGTTGTATCTTCGGAAATACTACGAATCCGACTCTATAATTTCGGATATATGTTCTTATACATATAAGGAATAGATTTAAGCAATAAAAAAAATCGATTTTCCGAACGTTCTAAATTAGGATACCCCTTAAGCGCGGGATACTGTTTTATTTCATTACTACTTGAAGGACTTGTATATAAATAGCTGGTATAGTTTTCTTCATCCTTATTAAATATACTTTGCATATTTAGTATCTGTTTATTCATATTATGAATAGCTGCTTCACGAGTCTGGCCTATTTACTTTTCGCACAAATTGGTTTCTCTTTTTTTCGCTCTAGCTGCAGATCTTGGTGTATTTTCGGGTAAATAAAGTTGACCATCTTTAGTTATAATGAGAGTTTCCAGCCGTGCTTTATCATGTTGAGATAAAGTTTGTGCAAATTAACAGTAGTTAAAATTACAAGCATTAATAAACTCCACAACGAAGCATATAAATACTGTAATAAAAGTAAACATCAAGGTAACTTGTACTACAATAAAATTTTTAGTAAAAAAGTGTTTAATTATCATTAAAATTATTATATTTGACAGTTAAGTCAGCATATAAAAAAGTTAATATAGTATACAAATTTTTTTTTGGTACTTTTATCTTCTCTCAATAGTTTAGCAGCATACAATTTTCCATTCCACTCCGCCTCTTGTAAACCATTTTCTTTATATGAAACAAAATGAATTGATCGTTCGTAAATATGTATATGTATATAATATATAATATCGGTCTCACTGATCTAAATACTTTACTTTCGAATAAAATAGGCCTATTGTACTCTTTGCCCACTGTGGTTGGTGGAATTTCCCAGAGCACGGCCTTTTTTTAAAAAAATTGTTAAAGGCGTTTCGTCCTCGATCTCCAGCTTGGACTCCTCAGTAAGGAACTGAAACTCTTACCTTAGACGCCTGTCGCAAGATAAACCGCGACGCCACCAAGATGTTCTGCGGCTATATATATAGAAAAGAGACAACGATCTCTCCAACGAGTGTAGAGAGATTTCTTCAGTGCATGCTTCGAGCAAGATGCTGATGAAAATTCGGACACGGACGATGATGATAATACGAATACGGATCATGATGAAAATGCCAACGATACTAACGTATTTGAAGATGCATGATCGAACACCTTTACATAAGGAGCTCCCCTTTCGCCATTGGAGAGCGCATTATCAATATTATGTTTACTTGTGCATTTCAAAATATCAGGCGTTTTACTATCGGCGATTTTGGATATTGTTTCTAAACATTGTATCAAACCAAATTTATGTAAGTTAAAAATTTTTTTTAATATTAACACGCCACTTAAACGTCGCTTCCTCCGGGGTCCTCCCCACTCCTCGTTACTCAGTCGGTAACGACAGAGAGAGAGAGAGAGAGAGAGAGAGAGAGAGAGAGAGAGAGACTATCACGTCTTATTTCCAACATTTTCATACTTTTTTAGTTTCTTCCGTTTACTTTTTCCGCTAGGGTAGATATATATATATATTGTTACGTACGTAGGATGGGTGGACTATCGTTGGTTCGACGAACTCTAATGAGGAATCGGCTGTGATTTGTAAGTCCTTTATTAATGCTGAAGGAACCGTGTATGGTACGTCTTGTCGCGTCGCTTCGCGCTCTTAATCTGCCCGTTTCTTCCGCGCCCGAGTTCGTGCTCCCGTTCCCCGTTGGCAATTTTTTGTATTGTCAACGATGATTTCGGGTGGTCAACGCGCTTCCCGTGCTGACGGAGCGCGTGTAGCAACGGTTCGAGAGGTTCCCAATTTCGGTCGCTGATTCAAGCCGGCCTTGAATCGAACGTGACACGTTCAATGCCGCAGCGACGGCGTCCTCGTCGTCGAACGATAACTGGAGTTGTTTAACGATTTCATTTTGCGAATGTCGATGTGTGTATGTGTGTGAGTGTGTGTGTGCGTGTGTAACCGCTTGCTACTTACATGTGTTTGACGGTTTTTTCTTTTACAATCGTTTACTAACACTAATTTATATCGGAATTACATTTTAGTTGGTGTTCAAACATTAATTGAGCATTAAGTTACATATATAATTTATGTATATAAAATTTGTAATTTTTTGTGTTATACGATCGCGCTTGGTGTGGTGATTTGCCTCTGTTTAATTTAGAGATGAAATACTGAAGTTGATTAAGGTCTGCTTGTTGTGGTTCTAGCCGACGCTTTTTACATATTTTTGGTGTTATGAACTTCCTTGCCATTATTACGCTGAACGCGATAGCTTTTATTAACAAGCCGGTGATGTTTGTGCTGTAATGCTATTGGAGGAACCTTATTTTTGTCAGTTTATGATCGCTTATTTCGCGCGCTTTCTTGATTATTTGGTCTAATGATAATCCGGATTTTAGGGTGCAATCTGAGTTTTTCTGTCGTTAGATTCTCTTTTATGGATTCGGCGATGTCGCGGGTGGAGGTTGAGTTGCGTATGATGTTGTGTATGTGTGCTGTTGTGTCCGGTGAAGGGGTTTGTGTATGTTCGTTAGTGTAGTCTGTGTGGGTAGATGTTAGGCGTGCGTCGCTTGCGTGAGCTGTACAGTCTTTCGTCAATTGGATTATACATGTCTGTTGGAGCGGTCGAGACATATAGTCGTTGTTTCTGCACTTGATAAATATTGATTCTTGTTGAGGTGCCGAATAAGCCCACGTGTTAGAACTATGTAGGCGCACCCGGAATGTTTCTAATAGATTGATAATTTTTATGTTACAGTTGTCGAGAGACGGATATTGGTTTCCGGCTGCTATTTGTATTTCACAGGGATTATGATTTTTTATTTCTCGCTGTGGCTCTGTGCTTTTGCATATTTTTAGTTCGTTTAATTTCTTGCATTTGTTAATGGAGTCGAGTTTGAAGGGAGTGTAAGTGCTTGCAATTTTATTAATTGCAAAGAAAGGGTGTTCGGGCCAAATGTATACGAATGTTTTGGATGAGTTGGCGATATCGTGTTTTACAGGTGTAGGTGTTGTTTTAAGGAGTTGGTATTTTTGAGGTGCTAGTAGCGGAATTTTTATTCTATATATGAGTTGCAATTGGGAGAAGGCTATGTCTATATCGGCTATGTTAAGGATTTGTAGTATAGAGTGTGATAGTTCGAATGGGATGATTGCGTCGGATACTGTCCTTTGAGCAGTGTGAAGTGAGTCTTGTATTGTTGTTGGTGATAGGAATTGAGGATGTATTGTGCCTTTGGTGGCCAGCAGAATTGCATCCGTGATTAGATTGATGTTTATTGTATGTTTAGTTGTGTGTTCTGACAGCATGGTCTCAGCCAGATGAGCGGCTTGGTATGTTTCAGCAAGTGAATCTTTGGCTCTAAGAAAATTGGCTGTTTCTTGGAGTTCTGCCAGTTTATTGTTCGTAGAGTTGAAGATAGTGTCTATTATTTGTGTTTGATCCGCCATGATGGACGCGGGCTTACGAGTCTCGTTGTGAGATTCTTGTATTAGGCTGTTGATTTCTTCTAGTGCTTTGTCGTCCAAAGTGCCAAATAGTATTCGGCTTATTTCGTCGACGAACGGGAGTACTGATCTCCTTCTACGGTTATTGTCGTGACCTCGCAGTATGTTTACAATTTGCGCCGTATTTCTTTCATTTGTGTGTAGTCGAATCTGAATTTCGGCTAGACGGTCGCACAATTTTTTTATTTGGCTGCAGTTATGATTGAGGGTATGCCATACTTGATATAGTTCTTCATTTTCCTTGAAAAACGGTTCAAGATTTATTTTTTGTAGAATTTTCTAGTTTGAATTTGTTAGGGCCAATGGGGTAATTTCTTCTATTATGATGCCTGGGTTGTCAGTTATGAACCTGAGTGATTGGGTTGTTAGTTCTGGCAATACGACGGCGCACCTACGTATCGTTATTTGTTAATTTAGTTATAGTTTTTTTTTAATTCCTTGTCATTGCTAGCGATTGCTAATAGTTAGTGTTGTTCTTCTAATTTATATGATTATAATGTTTGGTTGTTAACTTGATATAATTGTTCAATGGTGTTAATTACAGACTAGCCAAAATCCTCACTCGCTCACGCTCGCTCGCTGAAAAATCATTATATAATAGATAATATTAAATTAAACTAAAAAATATTTTATTATTTAACTACATTCAATTATCATTTATTAAATTGTACCCATATAGATTTATTATCATATGTATAATAATTAATGAATTTATTATTATTATACGAGGAATTAAAATGATAATATTAAAAAAATAGAAATTATCTATAAAAATAATTATTTTTGGATGAAATAGAGTTTAATTATTATTGCTTTTCATAAAGGAATTATTATTGATTTTCTATTGTCATGTGATATGTATACATCCTTTGCAAATAATTGTTTTATTTATTTAGCAGTACTTATTAATTTGTGTGTTATTGGTAATTTGGTAATAGCACTTTTTAAACACTGAGAAAAATATTATAATAAATATTAAAATAATCTATATTAAAAATTACTATATTGTATAGGAAAAGTGTGACATCTCAGCAATATAATAATTTTTGTATATAGTAATTTTTAATTTTTCAATATAGTAATTTTTATTATATAAGTCAGCAAATTTTATTATGCAATCTGGTATTTTTTAAATGCGAATTTAAGGAAGTAAAAATAAATTATATTTTGTTTTTAATTAATTCGAAATAGAATGTATATATTGGGGGAATTCCTTTTGTCAATTAAGTACTACAGAAACATTTAATATTTGGAGATTTAATTATATACTATTCTTACGCAGTTGATCGCAATTTTTATTCACTCGCATATATTTATTCATTACACTTATTAGTCACAAACTTAAATATTATTTCAATCGCTATCATTGCAATACGCTGAACGGAAGATACATTTTCGCATAATAACTAAATATCTTGTTGTTTCTTATATATAATTGACACATTTTTGAGCATTTGCGAGAGGAACTGGAAAAATAGAAAATTTTATACACGTCACCTATTGGACGAATTGAGTAAGTAGAATAGCCTTAAATTAAAAAGTCGTCTCGAAACAATTGAATACTGAAAAAGAAATGAACGTATAAGCGTATATAATATATTTCTACAATACTTATTATACAAATTTTAATTTATGTAGTATATACATTTCACTATATATGATGTAAGAACTTTTGTTATTTTGATATTAAAATTTGCTATTTACGTAAGATTGATTATAACATTACATATTAAATATTGTAAAACTTTATTTTATAAATTTTAAAAAATAAAATAAATATTTTAATAATTTTTGTCTATATATATAACTAATTTATATAAAAACTCAACCAAATAATTAAATATTGATCATACATATATAATTATAATTTATTTATATATTCGGTAGTTTATGTTATTATGTATTATGGTATTTATGTTATTTATATTACTTTATTACTATTTATTATTATTTTTATTATTATCAACTGGAACGCACATTACGAAATTAAAAAAAAAAATTAATTCTTCCTGTAGATGATGTCCAGGTCATTACTATTACCTCCAGGTCGACGGGGCATCATCTACTGGATGGTTCATTATAAAAATAAAAAAAAAATTTTCTTCCTGTAAAAGATGTCCAGGTCGGTAATGTTACCTCCAGGTTAACGGGACAACATCTACTGGAAAGCATATTACGATATCAAAAAAAAAAAATTTTTTCTTCCTATAGAAGATGTCCATGTCGGTAATGTTACCTCTAGGTCAACAGGGCATTATCTACTGGAAGGCCTATTACGAAACCAAAAAAAAATTTTTCTTTCTGTAGATGATGCGCAGGTCACTAATTTTACCTCCAGGTCATCGGGGCAACATCTACTGGACGGCATATTACGAAATCAAAAAAAAATTTTTCTACCTGTAGAAGATGTCCAGGTCCCTACTGTTACGTCCAGATCGACGGGGCATCATCTACTGGAACCCATATTACGAAATTAAAAAAAAAATATTCCCTTCCTGTTGATGATGTCCAGTCCTTAATGTTACCTTCAGTTATAACTGATAGAGATACACAAATAAATAATCGTTTTAAATAATCGTGGTTAAACCATTTAAAAAAGTAATTTAACACCTATACAAAAGTTAAACACTATTACTAATTAATCCGTGTGGTTCCGCGATAACTTTCATTAAATAAAATTCATTTTTTCGAAATTCCAAGAGAGATATAAGAAGAGTTAAAAAATATAAAGTCTGCCTGTACGGACGTACGGACGTACGCTCAGACTTAAATTTTAAAATCATTAAAAAATTAATTAAAACCTATAAAAAAAGTCAAATACTATGTCTTATTATTCCTTTGGGTGCCGCGATCATATTGAATTAAAAAAAAATTAATTTTTACAAACTATTTAAAAAAATATAACATAATTCATACTTAAATTGTCATTTTGACAGTATAAAATTTTAATATAATGTGGATGGATGTATGTGATTTTGTTGTTGAGTTTTTATTGTACGATTGTCTTTGTTAAATGTGTTTGTTGAATTATTTGAACAATTAATTCGATTTCGAGTATTTATTTCCTTCCGGGAGATTTTAATGCATTGTTTACTATTATGCTTATGATTATTAGTTTTGTCAATTAAGTAGATTTGTTGTTTTCTATTTTAATGAGTTGAATTTATAAATTTTTATATGGGGTATGGCGCTCCGATACGCATGTACTTCGGTGCGTTAGGCTTATCAGCTTACGCCGTTGTGCGCGCGGCCACCTTTTTTCTTGCG
>CM047429.1:21127100-21182100 GCA_026168455.1 Theocolax elegans | reverse complement strand
AGGCATCGCAAGCCGCTGTTAGGGCATTCGTGAGGCCTCGTGCTTTTTCTTCGGCGTTTCCCTCCACTTTTTCCCCCTCAAGGGAGCAGAGGAACGTCTCACGATCAAACGTGGCTGGTGCCCATCTCTCTCTTGCTCCTCTTCCTGCTCTCTTTGTCCTCCCGCTGGTCAGCTGGAGCTGGTACACGAGAGCTTGGTGGTCACTACCCGTGTAACGATCGCTAACTTTCCAGCCGAGTCCCCCTCCCCCCATCAATCTTGGATCGACGAAGGTGAGGTCGACTATGGACGACTTGCTGGCTTTGGTGAAAGTCGGGGTTGTCCCTGTGTTAGCGATCTCCAGCCCCAGTAGAGCGAACGCCTCGAGAAGTGCGCGACCACGCGCGTTGGTCTTGGCGCTGCCCCAGTCCGTCGCCCAAGCATTAAAGTCCCCACCGATTGCGACCGGTAGCCGTGAGGACCGAGCACTGGTGACGACTGCATCCAGAGATCTCGCAATGTCCTCGGTGGAATCGCTGGGCGGGAAGTAGCAGCTGTACATGCGTACCCCCGCCACCTCCACCCAGGTGAAGCTGGGAAGGGGGCGACTATCTTTCTGGAGATGTGTATATTTCCACATACCCAGATGGCCGCCTTGCCCGTGGCATCCCTTACCCAGTTCGACTTCTCGAGATCCCGGAACTCCTCGCTGATGATCGCTACGTCCGCTCTCTCCTCTCTGACCAGCTGGGACAGCAGGTCCTGGGCCACAGCGCAGTGGTTGAGGTTTATTTGGAGCACCTTAATCATTTTTGATGTGTGCTCCTTCCTCATGCGAGGTCTTGGCTTTGGCCTCGCAGTCCACTGCATTGTGGCCCTCTTGGCCGCACCGATAGCATTGCGCTGACCGGTCGACTGCGCTCTTGCACTCCCTCGCGATGCGTCCCGATTCGTGGCATCGGTAGCAGCGCGAGGATACTTCTCGCAGTCGAACTCTGCAATTGACCCATCCGATCCGGAGCTTCCCGTCTTGCAGCAGTTTTTTGGCTGCTACTGCCGGAAGCTGGATGGTCGCAGCTAGGGTGCCACTGTAGGATCCCCTGGTTTTAATATTATCCGGGGATACCACATTTGGCCCGATCTTTGCCGCAATCGCTGCGGCCACCTCCGTTGTTGTCGTGGACTCGTCCATGTCCCTGATGGTGATGGACACTTTGTGAGTCAGCAGCTGGACCTCTGCTGACCCACTCAGTGTGGACGAGACCACTGTCCTCAGCTCCGCCGTTTCCGTTCCGGGTCGCCCCAGTTCGAGGAGGAGCTCTCCAGCCCTGGTGCGCCTCATACGCGTGACCCGTTCTCCTAGTGCCTTTAGCTCCGGTGCAGCCTTGACCTTCCGGAGAATGTCAGCGTAGGAAGAGCCCCCGCTAGGTGTCTTGATCTTGATGGCATCTGGGCGTGGGGGTCTTACTCCGGCCTTAGGCTCTGCCGTGCTTTTCGTATTCATTGAGAGCGTATTCAAAATCCTTGGGACCAGCACTGACCAACGGGGCTTTCACCCGATCGGAATCAGTGGCGGGATTTGACAGGATTGCCATGCTCGCTTGGGGTAGTGTTGTTTTCAGCTCACTATCCATACTTGGTTTTATTTCGGGGTGCCTTCCCCTATCTGGTTTTGGTTCGCCCCGAATATTTGATTTTTTCGGTACCATCCATATCTGGAAAGCATTCCCCTATCCACCACCTGGGGAGGCGCCACGATGCGGGACCAGCAAACCCGGCACGGGTGTGTGTGTGCATGTGTGTGTGTGTGTGTGTATGTGTGTGTCTATGTCTGTGTGCGTGTGTGTGTGTGTGTACGTGTTACTTGTTTTTTCAAGAATAGATAATATATGTTTTTTTTTCCGTGCGCAAAAACAATTTGTGAATATAACTTGAAAGAATGTGTATTAGTTTACTTATTCCTGATAAAACTCATAAAATAAAAACGGACCTAAAATTTAATGTAATGTTTTTAAAAATATGCACAATTTTTCGAAGATAAAATAAATATTAATCAAGTATAACATACACTTTTCAAATATCTATATGTGAAATATACAATAAATTAAAAATTAAATACATTAATTATTGCATTTTTAAGATAATTCTATTATAAACAGTAATGGCAAAAGAAAATTCAAATTTTAACAGTGGCAATATAAAATACGATTTACATTTCAAAAGTTTTTCGAAAATTATTATTTTAGTAGTATTTAATTTAAATACTATTCAAATCAAAATTTAAAAATTGTATGGATATATAAGTAAGTAGATTACGTATATTTATATAAAACAATATCTTAAATAAACAAGTATGTATTTATTAGAAACAAAAGGTTATTTAAGGAATGCCTTTGTTTATAATAATTAAAATAAATATATGGGGTCTGTAACTAAAGGAAAAAATAATTGGATATAATTATGGATTAAAACGCAAATTTTGAAAGAGGGTGCAAATTACGAATTACGGGAGAAATGGAAGAAACAGGTTTTTATTTATATACAACTAAAATGTTATAAATAATTTTTTAAAACTAATACAAAAATTAATTTAATTAAGTAGAAAGTTTTATTACTCTAAAAGTACAAAATATTAATGACATATAGAACTCTTGGCGATGACTTAAATAAATTAATCTTAGGAGGTATAGTTCTATTTAGATCCGTTTAAAATAATCTAAAATTTTAATAGGTTTTTACTAAATACTACAATTAAGTTTATGCACTTTACTATTTTTGGTAAGTTAATTGTTCATTACCACATATATATTACACCTTTGGTGTAAGTTATGTCCTAAAATACGTGAAAATTAGTGATTTTATGAGGTTTATGAGGCATAAGTTACACCAGCGGTCTTGGCCAACAATCTAACCTAAGCCATTCGAAAGCTCGCAAAAAATGTGAACTTTTGAGAGGTGTTAGATTAAAATCGATTATGGTGTAGTAGCCTTTTTTTTGATATTCAATACGTCCGGGTGTTCCATCTCTTCGAGATTTTAAAATTAAGAAATGTAACCAGGGTAGATAAGTTCTAAAGATTAATTTAAACAAGTTGTTTGTAATGTTTTTTCAAAAAAATCAACAGATTTTGAGATAAATGGCTTTAAAAATAGAAATTTTTCTAAAAAATTGAAAAATTTCCACTTTTCATGGTCAAATAGCTCTTAAGCAAATTATTTTTAACACTTAAATTTTTTTTGTATGTTCTGGAAGATGTTTCCAGCCTGTTCTCAAATTTTGGAGTGATTTAAAATTTTCATCATACCACTTGACGTGAAATAGCCCATATATGTGTATATATAAGTATGTATGTATGTGGGTGTGTGTGCGTGCGGCGGAATATTTATATAATATATATATATTTTAAAATTGTTTTTTCAAGAATACATAATATATGTATTTTTTCCGTGCGCAAAAAAAAAGTTGTGAACATAACATGAAAGAATGTGTATTTGTTTACTCATTCTTGATAAAACTCATAAAATTTTTAAACGTATACTCAATAATAATAACGGATCTAAAATTCAATGTAATGCTTTAAATACAGATGCAAAATTGTTTGAAGATGAAATAAATATTAATCAAGTATAACATACACTTTTCCAAATATCCATATGATATATACAATGGGTTAAAAATTAAATATATTAATTATTGCATTTTTAAGATAATTCTATTATAAACAATTAAATATATTAATTATTGCATTTTTAAGATAATTCTATTTTTATACTTATTTATATTTTAATTACACCTTTTTATAAGTAATTTATACTCCATAATAGTTTGCTGCAATTGAAAGTACTCAAATCAAAAACACCTTTCAAAAAGGTGTCAAAACCCGCAAGTATATGTGTTATTCTAATCAAACTTTGAAAATTGTTATCTGATAAATAAAATTGTTATCTGTCTGATAAATTTTAAAGTATAAGATAAAAATATCTTTGATTCTAATTCCCATATTTTCTCTAATTATTTATATTTTTATTACACCTTTTCTATATCTAACTTATATTCCATAATATTTTTCTGCAATTGAAAGTATTCAATTCGAAATCACCTTCCAAGAAGGTGTTAAAACCCGCAAGTATTGTGCTATTCTAATCAAACTTTGAAAATTGTTATCTGATAAATAAATTCTGCAATTCAATCTGACATTGTTGTCTGATAAATAAATAATTTTAACTTCTAACTACCTTATTTATCTATTTCTTTGAATTTTAATGAAACCTTTTTATAAATATTACGAAAATTTCGTATAAAAAATTTCTGCAATTGAAAGAATTGAAATCAAACTGAAATCGACAAGTATTTTGAATCGTACCATAAATTTATATTTTATATAAACATTTTTATATATATTACTTAAACTTGGTAAAAAGTTTCTGCAATTGAAAGCACTGAAATCAAACTGTAATCGACAAGTATTTTGAACCATGCAAAAATTTCTACCAATCTGAATACAGATTTTTTTATATGAAAAGTATCTTACACTATTATTTTTCATTTCTGGCCCTCACATGTTTTACAGTAATAAATAAATAATGTTCTAATGATATTAATTTGTGCAAAATTAATTTCTGCAATACTAATAAAATTGACATTTCTTTTTTCTTCTTTTAAATAATAAAATAATACTTGCACCACCGTTGGTTAAACGCTTCATATATGTGTTAATTCTGACTTACTAATGTATTCCTTTACATATATGAAAGTATATAATACCGTGAAGAAACTGCAATGAGTAATAATATATAAATATTGCAATACTATCTGGCAATTTTAATATCCTACATCACCAATGATAAAATAGACATCATTATTTTTATCTAATAAAGTTCCTAAAAGAGGCCTGCGATGGCTTTGTCGGTAGGGCGACGGACTCGTAATCTGGAGGTCCCAGGTTTGATTCCCGGCCCCGGCTGATTGATACAAGCACCACTAGCGACTGTATTTTCAACAAGTTCTCTCTTCACCAAGACATCGTATGGCCTCCGTCGCTGATTAGCAAGTTTTTCTTAGTAGTTATGTAAAATAATTATTATTTCACTTAACTAAGGATATACAATCTACATGATTTTACCAATTAATTAATTAATTAATAAGATAAAAGCTAAGATGTATGTAATTATTTATAAAATGTAACATCAGTTAATATAGTCAGAATTAACACATATATGAAGCGTTTAACCAACGGTGGTGCAAGTATTATTTTATTATTTAAAAGAAGAAAAAAGAAATGTCAATTTTATTAGTATTGCAGAAATTAATTTTGCACAAATTAATATCATTAGAACATTATTTATTTATTACTGTAAAACATGTGAGGGCCAGAAATGAAAAATAATAGTGTAAGATACTTTTCATATAAAAAAATCTGTATTCAGATTGGTAGAAATTTTTGCATGGTTCAAAATACTTGTCGATTACAGTTTGATTTCAGTGCTTTCAATTGCAGAAACTTTTTACCAAGTTTAAGTAATATATATAAAAATGTTTATATAAAATATAAATTTATGGTACGATTCAAAATACTTGTCGATTTCAGTTTGATTTCAATTCTTTCAATTGCAGAAATTTTTTATACGAAATTTTCGTAATATTTATAAAAAGGTTTCATTAAAATTCAAAGAAATAGATAAATAAGGTAGTTAGAAGTTAAAATTATTTATTTATCAGACAACAATGTCAGATTGAATTGCAGAATTTATTTATCAGATAACAATTTTCAAAGTTTGATTAGAATAGCACAATACTTGCGGGTTTTAACACCTTCTTGGAAGGTGATTTCGAATTGAATACTTTCAATTGCAGAAAAATATTATGGAATATAAGTTAGATATAGAAAAGGTGTAATAAAAATATAAATAATTAGAGAAAATATGGGAATTAGAATCAAAGATATTTTTATCTTATACTTTAAAATTTATCAGACAGATAACAATTTTATTTATCAGATAACAATTTTCAAAGTTTGATTAGAATAACACATATACTTGCGGGTTTTGACACCTTTTTGAAAGGTGTTTTTGATCTTATATACCACAATTTATTTAACGTACATAATAATATTGCATTTATTATATTTTATCTCAATTAATATATAATAACATTATATTTATTTGTTTGTTACTTGTTGAATTTAATAATGTGATTTATGTTTGCAGTTTCCGATTAGAGTTTGTATATATTGTGACAATGCAAATAATGCATGTCATTAACAGCGACAAATAGCTATACCTTACCTTCCCTGTACGAGCACACACACATATACAAGCCTAACCGAACCTATATTTCCCTAATTTCCCTAAGAGCCTATAATGATAATTATAACACCCTCCCAATAGCCGAGCTCCTTAACATTATAACAAACCACCGAGCCCACTAACAAACGTTCACAGGGGAGCAGCCGAGCAGGACACAGAAGGAGTTCACAGCAATATAGAGTACTCTTGAAGTGAACTGAACATAAGCCTTGACGAAGAGCCAGCCAAGTGAAGCAGCATGCTGAGATGTTGGATGGTAGCAAGCTGCTAAATCCTCAGTTTAGTAACAGCGTACCCAGCAAGCCAAGGAAGACTGAGCCAGAAGGAGAAGCCAATGTAGCTAGGAGGTCCGTCAGCCAGCAATTATGCAGGGAACCTGTAAGCACCAGTTAATGTAGTAATATTCACTATAAGGGAGCAGATAGGAGCACACACTTACTTAAATAAGTGTGTATAGGAGAGGAATGGTGAAGAGGTTAAGTGAGACACACACACACACATTATTAATAAAGACAGCAAGCCGTCTTCCAAGTGGATAGTTACCTGAATATCGCCGTGTGTCCGTCCCAGCAGCCCGAGCCCGCCGTTGCACCTGTCAAGCCGTGCGCCTCAAGAAGAGCGAGAGAGAAAGAGATATCCGTCGCGGCAACGCATGAGCCCGTATCGACGTGCCGCGTATATACACCTCCCGCAGCCCTGTAATCACCGAGATTATTAGCCGACGGGCGAACAATAAGGAACGAAAGGAATAATTACCTGGCAGGCAGCTTACGTCGTCGTCAACGGCACCATTGTTGTTGCGGGAACGGACGAGGTGTACACTTCGAGACGATGCGGCGGCCATGTTACTCAAGCCGCACTCGAGTAAGGCCGCGTACGCACCGCAAGTGGGCCGTCGCGACGCATGCGCGCACACGGGCAATGCGTCGACCACGCCGAGGAGAGCAGAGCTCTTCCGATCGCCGTAGCGTCACGACGTCCGATCCGGTGTGCGAACCACAGTGTGTGTAGCGAGCGTGCAAATTCGTTTGAGCGAAGTTAAGCGAGAGCAGCATAGCAGCAAAGATTGGTGCATCTTTATCTGTGCCTCCTTTATTTATTCATTATACTCAATTCCATGCCTTCCTTATCGTGTGTGTGCGAGTTATCGCGGTTTTCCCCCTTCTCCCCTCCCCCCTTTTCTTCGAGCAGCTTCGACCCGCGGTCGTGTATCGCAGCCGCGCCGTCGGTCGACATTAAACACGTCGCGGACGAGTAGCATCGATTCGGATAACTATTCGTGACTTTTAAATTATAGATTGCACCCGTGCAATCCGCAGTGAGCCGCATCTCACCTTCCTAATTTCGCCCCCTCCCTAAGCCGATCGCAGCCGAGCTTGAGCCCGCGTAACGAACGAGACTGGCACCCGTAATTATTTTATAGAAATCGCATCGGATAATAAATTAAATTATTTTATATATTCCTTACTTTTATTATCCCCCATCACCTGCACCCTAATCCCTAGTGCAGCATGACATTGGCGCCCAACGTGTTAATTTTTATTTTGGGATTAAAAATTGTGAGCATCTAGCGAGACGCAGAGCAGCCATTTTCCCTTCTTGTTCGTCGTGCACACACACACGCGAGGTGGTGAAGCTCGGCCATTTTTCTTTATACGACCACGTGTCGTAGAAATTAAAATTTATTATATTTCGAGCAGCTAATAAGTTAATTTTCTGAAACTTAATAATTTTCTGTTGCGAAAATTTTTTTTTTTATTATTAATAATTGATATTACTGAATATTGTATTTTTTACATTACATAATAATAACGCATGTATATATGAAGCATACGTATATACAAACAGTATATACACATTTATTTACATAATTTGCTATTAATTTGCATTTGCTATATTTTTCGCTTGAACGCTTATATATTTATTTAATTGCTTATCATCCCTACATGTTGAAATTCGCCATTGGTTGCATTTTTATATTTTTTATCATTAATAATTATATATAGCATAGCACGATATTTCCCCCTCCTACGCACATTCGTTGGTTAATTTATACCTTTCTCCCTTAACCAAGCTACATATATTATTTTTTTTCATGTAACCCTTACTAGCAGCGAATAAATTTTTTTTCTTTGTTGCCATTGCATTCCTTAACCAAATTAACAGCTTATTTTTTCCTTAGCGCATGTTTTAAAAATTATAACTTCAATAATTTCTAAACGCACCGTGCAAAATTATATATTTTTCCTGATTGCTGTAGCTTAATTAATTAATTTTTTTTGTATTATTCCCTTAGTAATAATATTCAGATTTGCACTAACGGAGCAAACAAATTTATTGTTTATTGCTTAAGCTAATAATTATTTCGTTGGTAGCTTGCATTGTTTCTTTTTGCTTTCCCTAATCAATTATAAATTAAAATTAATTTAACAAATAAACATTGAGCTATTCGATTATTGAGCAAGAGCTATTAATTAAGCAAATATTTTCCTGAAACCGGATTAAAATGTCCCGTAATTTTAGATTAGGCGGAAAATTAGTAGGAATAAGTGCAGCTCAAGGCGCACCAATAATTAAGCGAGCCATAAATGAATTAGCCGATGGAAGAGTTGTCTTCTATGCGGGAACATCATTTTTAAATTTAGATAACGATATAGCTATTATTCGCGATAGAGTAGCTCGTTATGAAATTAGACGCAACTTTGGAGACTCAGCGGCTCAATGGAATCCGCGAACAGACCAAATGTGGTTTGACGAGTTTTCGGAAGAAAATATAACCCGAGCAGAAGAACAAGCATCAGAAGCAATAAACCCAGACGAATTATCCCTATCCCTTACCCAATTTGAGCGAACAACGTGGTCCCTATGCAGATCCAATTTCAATGCAAGAGATGACGCAGCCAACACAGCGATCAACCCCATATAGCCAAAATCAACGAAGCAGCAGTCCAACCGGAAGGTAAACGAATTACCCACGAGCACAATCGACTGCATACAGGCTGACGCCAACGCCGATAACAAGCCAGAATCTATTAGATGCACCGAATATAGAAATTTATCACACGCTGCCTGACGTAACGACATCGAATTTAGCAGTTAATACTACGTCACATTATACTATTCAAGCCATAGCTCCCACTTTACCCAGTAACCCATCTCTTATAAGAAATCCCTTCGTTAGTTGCACAACACCTACCACAACCTATACCACCAACTCTGAACGAAATTCCCGGCCCCGACAATCCCACTGCATCCAGCAATCAGCCTTCCGTCCCATCGTCACAGCACCCACCATAAGCCAACCAGCAGCAACGCAGCAGAGATATTTGACGTCACCGAACCAGATCGACCCGAGACGAAGAGAAGTAAACAGAAATTTAGAAAGCCACAGCAGCAAAATGCATATATAGCCCCCCCGTCCCAACAATTAACCGACAGAACATACGAAATTCCATATTCCCCTATCCCCCAAGCACAACGACGAGCATTCGCAAGCGCCATTCCCCAACAAGCTCCGCAACAACCGGGATATTATAGCAACCAGCATATAAGCCAGCCGCATCCCGATTACAATACGATACACCCACTGAGCAGCACCTACAGAACAAGCAGATTAGACGACGCAACGTTCATACGAGACAAGCGAACAGTCGAAATTTTCAATAGGTGGCACATATCATTCAAGGGCAATAAAAAAGGCGACCCTGAAACATTCCTACGTAACTTAGAGGAATGTAAAGAGTCACATGGGTTCACCGCGGAAGAGATTATGCTTTCTCTACCTGCCGTACTCGACGACGAATCATACGACTGGTTTAAGAGAGAAAAGCATAACTGGAGAACATTTAGCGAATTTATGGAAGCATTTAGACTGCAATATGGAGTGGAAGATACGCAGATAAGCCTACGTCGCACGGCAGAGCTTAGAACGCAAGGAGCAAATGAAGACATCGCCACATACTTACAAAAGTTAAAAGGGATGTTTGATCATTTTAAGCCACCAATGTCCATTCACGAGCAACTCGATAGGGCATATAGAAACATGCACCCGAGCTATCGAGTAAAAATAGAAAGGCATCATTTTAATGATTTTACCGAGCTACAACGATTAGGCAAGAGAGAAGAAGCTAGGCGCTATTTAGATGAAGCATACAATCCACCTCCGCCAATTACGATTGCAGGGCTACAAAGGTTTGCTTATGTAGACCCCACGCAAACGAAGCCACGAAAAATAGCAGCGATAAAAACCGAGCCAAACCAAAGCACAACAGAAGCCTCAAACCCACCAGAGCCAGCAGCCCCGATAGCTAGCCCAAATCCTCCCAAAAACACCCAACAGCCCAAGCATACCCCAAGGAGCAATAAGCAGCAATACCCCAGGAAGCAGTATAGCGAAGCAGCCAAAAACATCAACTCGAGCCAACAATAACAGCAGCACAACAGCCTAAACATTTTAATATCAGAAGCAACTGGCAAAAGCAGCAATCGCAACAACCGCAGCCAACAGTAAGCAGCCTTAATCCAAACAGCAGTGCTAGAGCCCCGATTATATACAATCATCCCCGTAAACAAAAAGAGCCGTGCTACAGCTGTAACAAATTAGGCCATTGGGCAGCGGAATGCCCCAACCGACGCTGTCATGGGTGTGGTACACCAGGCGTATACATCAAGCAATGTACAAGATGCAACCCACACCAGACGTCGGGAAACTACAACCAGAGGGGATAAAGACCCGTATTTCCTCGCCCCAAGCCCCCAAAGGGTCTGAGCCATATAAGTTAGCAACGAGCGAATCCCTAATCCAACACGTCCCTAATATTGACCCAAGACATTATTTCAATTTAGAAATAAACGGCCACAAGGTGATTGCACTCCTAGACGATGGAGCAACAAGATCGTTCTTAGGAGGCAATATGTGCGAGCTGCTACAACACAAGCTAAGACCGTCCCAGTGCCCAGGAGTCAAGGTAGCAGATGGTACAGTTATACCTGTCCAAGGCTTGGTTGACATCACAATAAAAATTGATGGAGACGAAGTTGTTATGCCATTTCAAGTAGCAGATGGACTCCACTATGACTGCATACTTGGAATTGACTTTAAGCGTAAAGTTAATATGAGTATTAACTATGAAAATGATACCTGGTGGACAAGCAAGGGCCTCATACACCAATTCTATCCAGAAGGTAACGATCCTAGTTGCATACCAGCCGTAGCGAGATAGGAGGATTAAAGCAAGCCAGCCCAGAGCAAATGGAGCAAATGCATCGTTTACTAGATGAATTAATTCCCCAAATACCCCAAACCTTAGGAGTCACTAACCTAACGAGCCTCAAGCTAGATGTGCAAGGAGCAGAGCCAATCAGACAGCCACGCCGCAAATATTCGCCAAAAATGCTTCAAGCAGGCTATGAAGAAATAGATCGAATGTTAAGAGAAGACATTATAGAGCCCTCGCAAAGCCCATGGTGCAGTTATCCGGTAATCGTACCAAAAGCAAATGGCAAATACCGCTTTTGTATTGATTACAGGTTGGTAAATGAAGTGACAAAGAAATTAGCCTACCCAATGCGCAATATGGACGATATTTTGGACCAATTGCGGGAAAGCCGATTTATTAGCAAGCTGGATTTGTCACAAGCCTACCATCAAGTTCCCCTAGCCCCCGAGAGCCGTGAAATAACAGCATTCGCCCTACCTGGTAAAGGACTATTTCAATTTAAGCGTGTACCCTACGGCTTGACGAACGCACCAGCCATGTTTCAACAGCTTATGGATAAGTTGATCAAACCGGAATGGGAGCCACATGTTTTTGCCTACTTAGATGATATCATCATTACGGCAAAAACATTTGAAGAGCATATGAAATGGTTAAAGATAGTCCTTATAGCCCTAAACAAAGCCAACTTGCAAATTAAACGCGAAAACTCCGAATTTTGCTGTCCAGAGGTCACTTATCTCGGATACAAAATTAACGAGTCCGGTTTACAAACAAACCAAGATAAGGTTAAGCCAATACTGGAGTACCCAGCACCAACTAATTTAAAACAGTTAAGACGTTTCAACGGCTTAGTGGGTTGGTACTCTAGATTTATAAAGGATTTAGCGAAATACCGTACGCCATTAAATTATTTAATGAGGAAAGATGTACGATGGCAGTGGCACCAGGAGCAGCAGGAAGCATTTGAAAAAATTAAATTAGCCTTAACCCAAGCCCCAGTCTTAGCCCGTCCCGATTTTTCCCATCCCTTTACCCTCCAAACAGATGCCAGCGATTTCGCCATAGCAGGTGTTCTCACGCAGGAGATCAATGGCAAAGAACACCCGATCTACTACGTAAATAGAACGCTAAGCAAACCGAGCGAAACTATACAGTTACAGAGAAAGAGTGTTTGGCTGTTCTCTGGCTGTAGAAAGGCTTAAAGGATACTTGCAAGGTGAACATTTACCGTTATTACGGATCAGCACAGTCTCCTTTGGCTGAAATAAGCTAAAAGATCCAGCTGGAAGATTAGCTCGCTGGAATACCATATTGCAGAACTATAACATCAAGTTCGTGCATCGAAAAGGAGCCATGCACAAAGTCCCAGACGCACTGTCCAGAGCTTTCGAAGAAGCTGAGCCATAGCAGCAGCCTTAAAAGTAGACACCAATAATCCATGGTACCAAGAGAAACTAAGAGCCGTAGCCAAATTTCCCAATAAATACCCCGATCTCAAGAATAGCCAATAATGTATTATACGCCCATCGTCCCAATCCCCTTGTAGATTCCTTTATGCCCGATCTGGATGCATGGAAAGTAGTTCTACCGGAAGCCGACCGCGAAAAAGCCCTATATGAAGCGCATTACATGCCGCAAGCAGGCCATCTTGGCATCGATAAAAGCCTTAACCCAAGCCCCAGTCTTAGCCCGTCCCCGATTTTCCCATCCCTTTACCCTCCAAACAGATGCCAGCGATTTCGCCATAGCAGGTGTTCTCACGCAGGAGATCAATGGCAAAGAACACCCGATCTACTACGTAAATAGAACGCTAAGCAAACCCGAGCGAAACTATACAGTTACAGAGAAAGAGTGTTTGGCTGTTCTCTGGTCTGTAGAAAGGCTTAAAGGATACTTGCAAGGTGAACAATTTACCGTTATTACGGATCAGCACAGTCTCCTTTGGCTGAATAAGCTAAAAGATCCAGCTGGAAGATTAGCTCGCTGGAATACCATATTGCAGAACTATAACATCAAGTTCGTGCATCGAAAAGGAGCCATGCACAAAGTCCCAGACGCACTGTCCAGAGCTTTCGAAGAAGCTGAAGCCATAGCAGCAGCCTTAAAAGTAGACACCAATAATCCATGGTACCAAGAGAAACTAAGAGCCGTAGCCAAATTTCCCAATAAATACCCCGATCTCAGAATAGCCAATAATGTATTATACGCCCATCGTCCCAATCCCCTTGTAGATTCCTTTATGCCCGATCTGGATGCATGGAAAGTAGTTCTACCGGAAGCCGACCGCGAAAAAGCCCTATATGAAGCGCATTACATGCCGCAAGCAGGCCATCTTGGCATCGATAAAACTTACGCTAGACTAGCCACTTACTATTATTGGCCAGGCATATATTTCGATACATGCAACTACGTCAAGACATGCCAAGAATGCCAAGCTCATAAGAGTAGCCAGCAAGCACCTCCAGGATTAATGGAAGGGAGAAATATAACCGAGCCATGGACAGTCGTAGCAGCCGACATAATGGGACCCAAACCACCATCAAAACAAGGGTTTAAATACATCATTGTATTCGAGGATTTGTTCACTCGATACATTAAGATGAAGCCTCTTAGACGAGCCAATGCAAAGAGCGTGCTACAGGCATTTGACGAACTCATCATCAATAGATGGGGCTGTCCCAAATACCTTGTCAGAAATAATGGGACCGAGTTCGCCAATAGAATGGTAATGGAAAGACTAACGCAATATGGTATAGTGCAAACCACCATTCCGCCATATTTTGCCCAAGCCAACCCAGTGGAGCGAGTTAATAGAAATATAAAGCCGATGATAAATAGTTATTTAACAGATGACCACCGAGATTGGGATAGACATCTCGGAGAGTTCAATTTCGCGCTGAATACAGTTGTACACTCCTCTACAAAATATAGCCCAGCATTTTTTAACTTAGGCAGAAATCCCCGTCCCGTAGCCCTTATAAGGAAGCATATAGAAAAGCCAAGTGAAATTCCAGCCCCAGACACAGAGCAATGGGTAGAGCGCATTCACAGATTGCCTAAAATTTATGACCTTGTTAAAAGACACATAGATTTAGCAACAGCCAAGCAAGCGAGATATTATAACAAAGGTAGAAGGGATGTACAATACCAAATAGGCGACTTAGATACCGTAACCGCATTTTATCCTCAGCCGAAAATTATATAGCAGCAAAACAAGCCCCTAAATTTATTGGTCCAGCAAAAATAATACAAGTATTTTCCCCGACGGTACACCTAATAGAGGATTTGCAAAGCAAGCGGCAAATTAAAGTACATATAACAGATTTAAAGCTCCATATTCCTCCCCGAAAAATCCCAGTTCCTATTCAAAATAGAACTCCCATTCCCCAACAGCCAGTAAACCCGAAAACCCAAACTAAGCCAATTCCCGATGCCCCTATAGCTAAAAGAGGTCGCCCCAGGAAGAAGCCCATCACACCAACACCGCAAAATAGTCCCCAGCGAATGCAACTTAGACCGCGTAAATAAATTATTTATTTGAAATCAAACTAAAAATTTTTTTTTAATTTTTCCCCGTTCCTACAAGTAGCAAGCAATAAGTTTTTTTTATTTTAACGATATGATATATGCAAATTGAAAGCAAGTTCTTATTTTGGTTTATTCTTACATACTTAACGGGTTTAAATGAATTAACAAAATAATAAGCAGCAAGAAATTACACAAGCAGCAAATAAACGAGGCAAAGGTATGCACTAATCTATTAATAATTGTAGCGTCGAGAGCCACACAATCCCCGCGCGTCTGTATGTTTTCGTGTTAGGATGGGAATGATAGGTATAATTAAAATTTCTCTTGATTTGAGCCAGATAAATAGTGATATTTATTGGCTCTAAGGAGAAAACCCCGAAGGGAGAAAAACTCCTTGAAATTACAGAGATAGGAAAGCAGAATAGAAAGAATTGTGAGAGAGAGAGAGATAGAGATATCGAGTTGTAGACCGTGTGGTCGTTTATCCGGGAAGTCGTCACCTCCGGTGAGGAAACCGTCGTTTCCCGCTTAGTATGTGTTTGCGTGGTGTGTGTATGTGTGGTGTGTAACGCGCGATGGACGGACGACCGTAACGCGTACCGAGCCGACGTGTACCTTACCGAACCGACGCGTATCGCACCGAACCGACGCGTTTCGCACGACCCGACGCGTATCGCACGACCCGACGCGTATCGCAGCGACCCGACGCGTAGAAAAGAAATAAAGAAATTGAGAAAGTGAAAGGTTTGGAAGGTTCCCGCACTCGATAGAACGCGCACTAAACCCGCACACTAAACGCGACGTTACCGGGAGGGTTGCGAGCCCCTAGCTTGATACGCCCGAATCTCCAGGAGAAGGTCTTGGTCCCCAGGGTGGTTGATGCTCACGTGGTACAGGTTCGTAGATGACCGCCGAAACCCAGGTAAACTGAAGGCTCCCCGTGATCTCCGCCCCGTGACCAGAAGGCTCTCCCTTGATTGGCGTTGCGGCTTAAAATGCCGATCGAAGAAAAGTCACTGCTGGGCTGATGTGTTGCGGCTTAAATTACCGATCGAAGAAAAGTCACTGCTGGGCTGATGTGTTGCGGCTTAAAACACCGATCGGAGAAGGTTCACTGCTGGGCTGTCGTTGGTGTGGATCCTGTGACTGCGAGTGGAATAATGATCGCGCGTAAAAAAAAAAAAAAAAAAAAAAAAAGGGGGGGGATGGTGGGGCCCCTCCGTCGCCCCAACCAGTGAGGTACGTCCAGCCCGGAAGATTGTTTATATGGATGAAATCCACGGCGGGAGGCATATCTCCAATCCCGTTACCTCTCCTTAAGAAGGAAAAATCGCGTGGGAGGTGAAAGTGCATTGCTAAAGTTAGCATTTTCGCACAATAATAAAAAGATGAGTTTACAGAACGTTTAGAGAAAGCAGAAGTAAGCAGAAGCTTACGTTAAGTAGGAAAAAGCACTAGGCTGAAAAAACCTACTTGTAGTAATGTGTTAGTTAAAAGAATGAAAAATGAGATGAAAGGTGGAATGGATATGAGGTTGAGTGGAAAAAGAAAGAGAAATAAATAGACTATGTGATGGGGTGCATTGATGAGCCGAGCAGGGCCATTCTACAGAGCTCCGGCTGGTTCTTCCGGCGAATGCCTACGAGAAGCAGCCATCCACCCTGCACATGTTTCCTCCCCAACCCATCAATGTTAATTAAATAGAATTTATTTTTGGATGACGAATAGTTGTTCCTACGGGGCGGACAGAAAGTCCTTTGGTCGCGCATGTTTGTTTTTAGGATCGAGTTCGTATTTACCGAGGTTGTTTATTAGAGCGTATTTTGATTTCGCGGAGTTTTCGTAGAATTTTTCGGTCGAGGTTTTAATGAAATTATGTAAATATTCTATTTCGAGTTCTTTATGGATTAATGAATTTTTAGTGAACCGTATCGCGTTTGTTATTTTTCGTAACGTTTTATTTTGAATTATTTGAACTTTATAAATGTTTGTTTTACACGTACCGCCCCAGACCGTTGAGGCGTATGTTAGTATTGGTCGGATTAAGGCTTTATAAATTATTATGCCGTTTTTTAGGTTTAGAGACGAGTGATTTCTTAAAAGCGGATTTAGTTTAGTTAAGACCCCGATGGCTTTGTTACGAACGTTAGTAGTGTGTTGTGTGTAGGTGAGTTTACGATCGAGTGTTACGCCGAGATATTTTACCGCGGGTTTCCATTCTATTGGTGTTTTATCGAAGTTAGGTGGATTTAGGTTTGCGGTTGGCGCTCTCTTTTTAGAGAACATTATTGCTTCGGATTTAGTCGCGTTGATTTTAATTTTCCATTTACTGCAGAATTGATGAATGTCGTTTAGCGCGTTGTTAAGTAATTTTACGATTTTTTCGTTACTTCGCGAGGTCGCGTATATTACCGTGTCGTCCGCGTAGATCCCGATATTTACGTTGTCGGTCGAGGGTAGGTCGTTAATGTAAATTAAAAAGAGCAGAGGTCCCAACAGGCTGCCCTGAGGGACTCCCGCTTTTATAGGAAATTCGCGAGATTCTGCGTCGTTTAGTTTAACTTTAAATTTCCGGTTGTTTAGATAGGAAGCTAAAATGTGAATTAGGTTAGAGTTTATTTTATTTTCGATTAGTTTGCGAAGGAGACCGTTTATCCAGACGCTGTCGAAGGCTTTCTCGACGTCGAGAAGTACCGCCCCGGTGTTTCGTTTCCAGTTAAAGTTCCGAGTAATGTCTTCGGTTAGTCTGAGTATTTGGTGTTGTGTGGAATGAGCCTGTCTAAACCCGAATTGTTCCTGTCTGATCGTTAGGCGGTCAGTCATGTCGTCCCGAAGTCTATTGATGAGCAAGTGCTCGAATGCCTTGCTCATTGTGTTAAGGAGGCTAATTGGTCTGTAGCTAGTCGGGAGGGTCGGGTCTTTACCTGCTTTGGGAAACACCAAGACGGTCGCCGTTTTCCAGACGTCTGGGAAATATTTGTGTTTAATGCACGCGTTGAGTATGTCGGTTAAGTGGGTTAATGCTTTTATAGGTAATTTTTTCAAAATGAAGTTACTTATTGTATCCGGGCCGGGTGCTTTATTGTTTTTCGTGCGTTTAAGATATTTTTTAAGTTCGAACGGAATTATCGGTGGAATTGTATTAGGGTTATTGTTAGAATTGTTTAGAAAATTTAAGATTAAATTATCCGTTTCTGCAGTAAAATTGGAATTGTTATGAGGCATTTTATGCGGTGTGAACGTTTTCGCGAAGTTTTCGGCTAATTGGATAATGATCGCGCGTGGATACGCGAGTTAACTATATTAAAGGAGCGCGGACGTTGGAAGCGGCCGCGGCGGCGAATACCGCGAGTATAGTTGGGCGAGCGCGGACGTCGGAGAACGCCCGCGGCGGAGCTGCTTTGAGTCGAGTCTTGGTCGCGCGCGCGGACGTCGGAGAGCGCCCACAGCGGCATTGCTTCGGTTTGCGTTTTTATTTTATATTTTTATGTTACATTTAATGATGTAACGTAACATACTCCCGCTCCCAAAAGAATGCGATATCGTAATAAGAAAGAAAAAATAATTAAAGTTGCGTTTCGGTGTGTGTGTATAAGTGTTACAGATTGTGAGGAAGGCGTACATGAAGTCGTAGCGCGATTTATAATTGATTTGGTAATAAACAGAGTTGAGTTAAATTGCGTTTGTATACGCCGTTATTTGTTTTGACAGTAGTCACGCGGTTGATGCCGTCGCTTTCGGGATGTAGTTGTTGAATGATTCCCAGATGCCATTGTTGACAGGTCTGTAGTTTGTCTATGATCAATACAATTGATCCGATGTCGATTTTAGCGTTGTGATTAAACCATTTTTGTCTTTTCTGCATTTCAGTTAAGTATTCGAGTTGCCATCTCTTCCAAAAGTCCTATCTAGCCTTCGAAATGAAATTCCATACCGATAATCGTGAATCTGGAACATCGAGATAATTTTCTTCGGGTAGTAACGTGAGAGGTTTTCCCACCAATAAATGTGCGGGCGTTAAAGATAGAGGATCATTTGGATCACTAGACAAAACACGTAATGGTCGTGAATTTAATATTGCTTGCGTATTTATTAATATCGTCTTTGAATTCTTGTGAATTGAATAATGCGTATAATTCTTGTAAATTTGAATTCGCGCCAATAAAATTTGTTTCGTTGTCTGAAAATACATGATGAGGAATTGCTCGTCTAGATATAAAACGTCTGAATGCTCCTAAGAAACCCGAGGTAGTCAAATCGCTCACGATCTCGATGTGTACCGCTTTAGTCGCCATACAAACAAATACACACCCGTAAACCTTAATTTTGTTTCGATTGCGAAATTTCCTTTCCTTGATAAAAAGTGGTCCGAAATAATCTACACCTGTATGTTCGAATGCACTTGATGCAGTTACCCTCGCTTTCGGCAGGTCACCCATGGGAAATTGTATTGATGTCGCGTTATGACGGGTACAACTGATACATTGACGAACAATCTTGCGTACTTGGTTCTTTCCATCAATTAACCAAAATCGGTGCCTAAGAGTATATAGTGTAGTTTGAATTCCCGAATGATAATTGTTTAAGTGAGTTTGCCGTATAATTAAATCAGTTACGTGATGATGTTTGGGTAAAAGTATCGGATTTTTCTGTTCGCTCGTTAAAATTGAATGTCGTAAACGACCACCCACTCTAATTAACCCGAATTCGTCAATGAAAGGATTGAGAGATGCTAATCGCGTATCTTTTACATGACCGGTGGTTTTAATTTGTTCGATTTCAGTGCTAAATTGTTCGCTCTGTATCAGCTGTAAGATTTTTCGCTCGGATTCTAATTTTTCATTAATGCTTATGTTTCTACTCTTGTACTTAATTTTTCTATTGATAAGTCGCATATAATACGCGATTGTATGCACCAGTGTCGCATATGAGGAAAATCGTTCGAAAATCTCGCATCTAAGGGGCCTAAGGGATAAACAGATTTTTCGCTTTAATCCGGGGAGTTCTATGTTTGGCGTGACCGCGCTCACCGGCCAGTTAGAAGGCGACCCATCTAACCACTTACGACCGGAGAACCATTGCTGATTCGAGACAAAGTCGCCAGGTAACTGACCGCGCGACAGCGCGTCAGCCGGGTTGTCGAGGGTCGGGACATGTCTCCAAATCACCTCTTCCCCCAAGGATTGAATCTCTGCGACTCTGTTGGCTTCAAATGTCTTCAACAGTTGCGGTTGCTTTTTTAACCAATGCAATACTATTGTAGAGTCGGACCAAAGTACTACCTTATCAATCTTAAATTGAAAAACTGAACGCGTTTCTTTATATAAGCGGGCAAGTGTTAAAGCGCCGCAAAGTTCCAACCTGGGGGTGGTAACTGGTTTTAAAGGGGCTACTCGCGATTTCGCGCATGCCAACCGCACGATAGTCTTACGATTTTTATCACTTGACCGAATATATATACATGCTCCATAGCCTATGTTACTAGCGTCGCAAAAACCGTGCAATTCAATGTAAATCGAATTTCTTATTAAAAGAGACCGTTCTATTTGTATATCGTGTATTAAATTTAACTGATTTTTGAAGTTAGTCCAAATCGTAAATAAATCGTGCGGTATTGTTTCGTCCTAATCAAGTTTAGCATTCCAACATTTCTGAATAATTGATTTCGCGGTTAAAATGATCGGACCTAATAAACCTAAAGGATCATAGATTTTTGCTACCTCCGATAATATCTCGCGCTTAGTTACCCTTTCCGTTGAATCTAATGGTTTTACCGTGTAAGTTAATTTGTCGCATATTGAGTTCCATCCTGTTCCTAACGTTTTAACTATTGCATTTTGTTCAATCGCGCAGTCTAAGTTGAATATTTTGTTTTCTATATTATCTAACGTGTGAATATGATTGGACGCCCATTGTCTAATATTAAACCCGCCTAGTTTTAATAATTCTATAATTTCGTCTCTAAGTTTAAAAATTTATTGTAAATCATTCGCGCCTGTCAATAAATCGTCCACGTATAAGTCTCGTTTAAGTGTCTTGCGTGCAAGGGGAAACCTATCGCCTTCGTCGTCTGCTAGTCTTTGTATAGTCTGTATTGCTAAGTATGGTGCGGACGATACACCGAAAGTTACTGTGTTTAATTCGTGTACGCTAATTTTTTCGTTATTATACCAAAATACGCGCTGATATTTCCTATCGTCTGGATGTATTAAAACCTGCCTGTACATTTTCTCTATGTCGGCTGTCATAACGTAGGTGTAGGATCTAAATCTTAATAAATGTTCAAACAGTTTGTCTTGTATCGTTGGTCCGGTTAATAAAGTTTCATTTAACGAGATGCCTATATCTGATTTAGCGGATGCGTCAAAAACTACGCGTACTTTAGTGGTGTTGCTCGACAATTTAGTAACTGCGTGGTGTGGCATGTAATATCCTTCAAAAATTTCCTGTTTTACTAACGTCATGTGTCCTAAATCTATATATTCTTGCATAACCCTGTGATATTCTAATCTAAGCGCATCGTTTAATTTTAGTTTCCGCTGTATAGAAAAGAACCGTTTCAAAGCCTGAGCGCGTGTTTCTCCTATTTTAGGATTCCCGTTTTTAAAAGGCAAACGCACGATATATCTACCCGATTTATCTCGTACAGTAGTTAAATTATAATGTGTTTCGCATAACGCCTCATTAACGGATTTAGTATTAGTAAGCCCTACTTCCTCTATTGCCCAAAATTTATTCATAATATCGTTTAATTGAGAAAGCTGATAAATTCTAGGTTTATTTAAATTAACCCCATTAAGTCCGCCCGCTAAGACCCATCCTAACTGAGTTTTTTGAATAATCAAATCTGTATTGTCCCTTGATAAGTTGAATTGTCCTACATTTAACATAGACATGGTCGCTCCTGATCCTATTAGCAAATCGACTGGTCGAGGAATGTGAAATTCTGGATCGGCGAGATCTAAATGTATAGGTATATTAATAGAATCGCGTGGGAATGGTTCGTCTGGTATCAAATCAGCTATTTTAGTTACAATTAGGAAGGTTAATGTTTTATTATAGTCGCTGTACACGGATTTAAAATTTACTTCTACGCATCCCTTTGTTAAAGTATTTAAATCATTGATGGCGCCGATTGGAATCACGCATTCCCGAACAGGTAGATTTAATTTTTTCGTCAAGCTCTCGGTTATGAAGTGTGCTGTAGCACAGGTGTCCAATAGGGCCCGTGCCTTTAATTGACCACCGCTGTTATCTCGTACAACTATCACGGCGCTTGTCATTAACTGTGATCGAGGTGCGCGAGAAATGGAGTTAAGAACGCTTTGTTCGAGTCATAATTTGGGTACTAATTTCGATGTTGTCTCGGTTTGATCCGAAATCGACGTATGCAAGAGCGTATGATGTTTTTCGCGACAAATTTTACAAGTTGTTGAACTACAAACTCCGCCGTGTTGACGCAAACAATTACGGCATAAACCCTTCCCTTTAACGAATTCTTTGCGTTCTTTTACTGACAATCCGTGAAACTCTGGACATTTATATAGGAAGTGATTTTGTTTACAACAGATGCATGCATTTATATTATGAGTGACTAAAGCGCGAGCAGTTACATTGGATTTAAACATTTTTTGCGGTCGGTTATCGTAATCATTGTTTCTCCTTACGCGCATTTCGCTCGCGGCAGACGTCGATCTCCTTTCAAACCTACACAACCGATAAGCCGTTTCATTGATGAATTTTATGAATTGAGAAAAGTCCGGTAATTCGTCTAACGATAATGAATCCTCCCATTTCCTACGAATCTCGATCGGGAGTTTGCATTCTAAAACGTATATTATCATGTGAGGGTCAATTTTAACTTGTAAGGATTCTAGCATTGTGATATGTTGTCTAGTCTCGTCGACTAGCTGCGTCAAGTTCGACGAAGTCGCGTTAATTATTGGTTTTGTATTTAAAATCGCTTCGTAATGTCTGGTAACTAATGCTCGTTTTCTTTCGTAAGATTCGGTTAACAATTTCCAAGCGTTTTTATAGCTTTCGTGACACGCGGTGAAAATAGCAATTTTGGTCGCGGCCTCGCCCTCTAAACAATTTTTTAAATATATGAATTTAGTAAGTAAGTCCATATCGTTGCGGGAATCTACCATAGTCATGAAAATATTTTTAAAGGAAAGCCATTTATCGTGATTGCCGTCGAACTTTGGCAGCTGCGCGACGGGAAGTTTAAGCGTGTGTTGTCTTTCCGTAACGTTTGTCTCTCCCATGTGCCTTCCGGAAGCGCGAGTATTGTTAGTTTCTATACCGTCTAGGTTTTCGATTCTAGCCGCGATTTCATAACATTTATCCTGAATTTCCGTGATTTCATCTGCTCGTTCGTTTCGGGGGTCGAGAATAGATAATTCGTCGTGTAACTCTTCGTAGTTACTCAAAGCACTGCTTAGTCAAGTAATACGTAAACGCGCGTTGGTTCGGTCCCATTTTTCGGCGTCAAGTGCATTCGCCGCGTTTGTTAGTTGCGCCTTGAGGGTGGTTCGTTTTTGATTAATATACGCTATACGTTTAGTGGTTTCTTGCGCCATAATTAATATATATCTTAAACCCTGACGAAATTGTAATATACTCTCTCCCTTTTTTTTATAACTAAACAACTGAATTTAATGTGATAAAAACGGGTTGAATGGAAGGTGAACCAAATTTACGTTAAATCAAATGTGCAAAATTAATCTTAATTGAAAGTGGTTGATTGTAAAATTAGATTTAATTGAAAGCAATGAATCAAATAATTAAATGTGCAAATTGTACTTGGAAGGGTTGAATTAAGTAAATTATAAAATGAGTTACGTTAAAGGCAAATTCTAATGTGTAAAATTAAATTTATCGACACGAGTTAATTAATTAGAATGGTGAATTGAATTTAAGTGGTTCTATAAAGGGAATCGAATATAATGATTGAATAAGAATTACATAATTAATGTTATAGACTATATCTAGATTAATACAAAAATCAGTACAGATATGAATAAATTTAATGAACTACATAAATACGCCAATTTAAAGGTTGAAGATGAATTTAATAAAAAAGTGAATTTAATTAAGAAACCAAAGTGAGTCAAAAATTAATAAACAAATGAATGTAATAAAAAAGTAAAATGAAACTAAAATGAGTCAAATAAACAAATGAATTTAATACACAAGAACCTTAGTTGAATAAAATGTGAATTTCATAAAAAGAAGGTTAATTAATGATTAAGTGAATTTAATAAGAAATGTTTTCAGTTGAATAAAGTAAATTAATTAAACAAGAGAAAGCGAATTTACTACAAGTTAATTAAAAGAACAAAGTAAAATAAATTAAATTTCCAAAAAATTGATTTTAATAACTGAATTGACTTAATGAATTGACCAAAAGAAAATGATTTTACTGAATTTAATATGCAATCGAGAACAAAAAACGTCTTCGTTGAAACTTATCTTTTAGTTGGAAGAGATGTAACGGTCGGATGGTTCCCGGAAGCGATACGGCCGTTGATGTGATTCGCCTTCCTGCTTAAAGGTATTTCTCTCTCTCTCAGCTTGTGATGACTCCCTCTCTCTCGTTGCTGAATCGACGTTGAGGAATGGAAGTCTTCGAAGATCGTATGATGTGATCGAATTGTCCAAACCTCACAGGAGGCACCAAAATGTAGCGTCGAGAGCCACACAATCCCCACGCGTTTGTATGTTTTCGTGTTAGGATGGGAATGATAGGTATAATTAAAATTTCTCTTGATTTGAGCCAGATAAATAGTGATATTTATTGGCTCTAAGGAGAAAACCCCGAAGGGAGAAAAACTCCTTGAAATTACAGAGATAGGAAAGCAGAATAGAAAGAATTGTGAGAGAGAGAGAGATAGAGATATCGAGTTGTAGACCGTGTGGTCGTTTATCCGGGAAGTCGTCACCTCCGGTGAGGAAACCGTCGTTTCCCGCTTAGTATGTGTTTGCGTGGTGTGTGTATGTGTGGTGTGTAACGCGCGATGGACGGACAACCGTAACGCGTACCGAGCCGACGTGTACCTTACCGAACCGACGCGTATCGCACCGAACCGACGCGTTTCGCACGACCCGACGCGTATCGCACGACCCGACGCGTATCGCACGACCCGACGCGTATCGCACGACCCGCCGCGTATCGCAGCGACCCGACGCGTAGAAAAGAAATAAAGAAATTGAGAAAGTGAAAGGTTTGGAAGGTTCCCGCACTCGATAGAACGCGCACTAAACCCGCACACTAAACGCGACGTTACCGGGAGGGTTGCGAGCCCCTAGCTCGATACGCCCGAATCTCCAGGAGAAGGTCTTGGTCCCCAGGGTGGTTGATGCTCACGTGGTACAGGTTCGTAGATGACCGCCGAAACCCAGGTAAACTGAAGGCTCCCCGTGATCTCCGCCCCGTGACCAGAAGGCTCTCCCTTGATTGGCGTTGCGGCTTAAAATGCCGATCGAAAAAAAGTCACTGCTGGGCTGATGTGTTGCGGCTTAAATTACCGATCGAAGAAAAGTCACTGCTGGGCTGATGTGTTGCGGCTTAAAACACCGATCGGAGAAGGTTCACTGCTGGGCTGTCGTTGGTGTGGATCCTGTGACTGCGAGTGGAATAATGATCGCGCGTAAAAAACTAAAAACTAAAAAAGGGGAGGATGGTGGGGCCCCTCCGTCGCCCCAACCAGTGAGGTACGTCCAGCCCGGAAGATTGTTTATATGTCCCCGTCGTGGATGAAATCCACGGCGGGAGGCATATCTCCAATCCCGTTACCTCTCCTTAAGAAGGAAAAATCGCGTGGGAGGTGAAAGTGCATTGCTAAAGTTAGCATTTTCGCACAATAATAAAAAAAAATGAGTTTACAGAACGTTTAGAGAAAGCAGAAGTAAGCAGAAGCTTACGTTAAGTAGGAAAAAGCACTAGGCTGAAAAAACCTACTTGTAGTAATGTATTAGTTAAAAGAATGAAAAATAAGATGAAAAGGTGGAATGGATATGAGGTTGAGTGGAAAAGAAAGAGAAATAAATAGACTATGTGATGGGGTGCATTGATGAGCCGAGCAGGGCCATTCTACAGAGCTCCAGCTGGTTCTTCCGGCGAAATGCCTACGAGAAGCAGCCATCCACCCTGCATATGTTTCCTCCCAACCCATCAATGTTAATTAAATAGAATTTATTTTTGAATGACGAATAGTTGTTCCTACGGGGCGGACAGAAAGTCCTTTGGTCGCGCATGTTTGTTTTTAGGATCGAGTTCGTATTTACCGAGGTTGTTTATTAGAGCGTATTTTGATTTCGCGGAGTTTTCGTAGAATTTTTCGGTCGAGGTTTTAATGAAATTATGTAAATATTCTATTTCGAGTTCTTTATGGATTAATGAATTTTTAGTGAACCGTATCGCGTTTGTTATTTTTCGTAACGTTTTATTTTGAATTATTTGAACTTTATAAATGTTTGTTTTACACGTACCGCCCCAGACCGTTGAGGCGTATGTTAGTATTGGTCGGATTAAGGCTTTATAAATTATTATGCCGTTTTTTAGGTTTAGAGACGAGTGATTTCTTAAAAGCGGATTTAGTTTAGTTAAGACCCCGATGGCTTTGTTACGAACGTTAGTAGTGTGTTGTGTGTAGGTGAGTTTACGATCGAGTGTTACGCCGAGATATTTTACCGCGGGTTTCCATTCTATTGGTGTTTTATCGAAGTTAGGTGGATTTAGGTTTGCGGTTGGCGCTCTCTTTTTAGAGAACATTATTGCTTCGGATTTAGTCGCGTTGATTTTAATTTTCCATTTACTGCAGAATTGATGAATGTCGTTTAGCGCGTTGTTAAGTAATTTTACGATTTTTTCGTTACTTCGCGAGGTCGCGTATATTACCGTGTCGTCCGCGTAGATCCCGATATTTACGTTGTCGGTCGAGGGTAGGTCGTTAATGTAAATTAAAAAGAGCAGAGGTCCCAACAGGCTGCCCTGAGGGACTCCCGCTTTTATAGGAAATTCGCGAGATTCTGCGTCGTTTAGTTTAACTTTAAATTTCCGGTTGTTTAGATAGGAAGCTAAAATGTGAATTAGGTTAGAGTTTATTTTATTTTCGATTAGTTTGCGAAGGAGGCCGTTTATCCAGACGCTGTCGAAGGCTTTCTCGACGTCGAGAAGTACCGCCCCGGTGTTTCGTTTCCAGTTAAAGTTCCGAGTAATGTCTTCGGTTAGTCTAAGTATTTGGTGTTGTGTAGAATGAGCCTGTCTAAACCCGAATTGTTCCTGTCTGATCGTTAGGCGGTCAGTCATGTCGTCCCGAAGTCTATTGATGAGCAAGTGCTCGAATGCCTTGCTCATTGTGTTAAGGAGGCTAATTGGTCTGTAGCTAGTCGGGAGGGTCGGGTCTTTACCTGCTTTGGGAAACACCAAGACGGTCGCCGTTTTCCAGACGTCTGGGAAATATTTATGTTTAATGCACGCGTTGAGTATGTCGGTTAAGTGGGTTAATGCTTTTATAGGTAATTTTTTCAAAATGAAGTTACTTATTGTATCCGGGCCGGGTGCTTTATTGTTTTTCGTGCGTTTAAGATATTTTTTAAGTTCGAACGGAATTATCGGTGGAATTGTATTAGGGTTATTGTTAGAATTGTTTAGAAAATTTAAGATTAAATTATCCGTTTCTGCAGTAAAATTGGAATTGTTATGAGGCATTTTATGCGGTGTGAACGTTTTCGCGAAGTTTTCGGCTAATTGGTTAGCTTTATCGTCCGGTGAAAAATATTTAAGTTGATTATTTGAATCTTTTAACGGTGGAATGTTAGTGTGAGTTCGCGTAAAGGCTTTGGTCATTCTCCACAAACTATTGTCTTTAATGTTTAGGGATTTTACTTTGTTATTCCACGATTCGCATTTAAAGTTTTTAATTTGGTTGTCTATTAAGCGTCTAATTGAATTAATATGGTTTTTAAGTATTGGATTATATCGTTTACGGTTTTCGCGGATTAATACGTTTCTATGTTTTATTGATTTAATTATTTCGTCCGGTAACGGAAGGTTACCGGTTTTATTTTCGTTTAATGGTGTGGAAATGTCTATTGCTTTGTGGATGGTTTGTGTAAAGTCAGTGATAACTGTGTCGATTTCGTCTTTTCTGTCTATGTCTTGTAGTGTAGTGATGTTTTCGTCAAAGTAATTGTTAAATGCCAGTTAGTTTTTGCAAAGTTGTACTTGATTTTTGTCGGATTGTAAATTGTTGTTAAGTTGATAGTTATGTATACGGGGCAATGGTCTGAGTCTAATTCGGAATCTGGAGAGTGCAGATATTAGAGAAAAATTTAAGTTTTTAGAGATCATGAAATCTATTAAATCGGGTTTGCATTTTTTGTTGTAAGGATAGTGAGTGAAGCTCGTTGGGGCGTGAATGTAAAGTTGTTTATTAATGCAATATTACTGAGTTGGCTACCGGTGCGTTTATAGTGCGACTCCCCAGCGCGTTATGTTTGCGTAAGTCACCGGCGAGTAATTGTTAATGCAGTGGCAAAGTTGTACTTTAATTTTGTCGGATTGTAAAATTTTGTTAAGGTTGATAGTTATCGTATACGGGGCAATGGTCTGAGTCTAATTCGGACCTGGGAGAGTTGCAGATATTAGGAGGAAAAATTTACGTTTTTAGAGGATCATGAAATCTTATTAAATCGGGTTGCATTTTTTGTTGTAAGGATAGTGAGTGAAGCTCGTTGGGCGTGAATGTAAAGTTGTTTATTAACTGCAATATTTACTGAAGTTGGCTACCGAGTGCGTTTATAGTGGTACTCCCCAGCGCGTATGTTTAGCGTTTAAAGTCACCGGCGGCTATTACTGTGTCGGCTGTTTTAAAGATTTTATCGTAGTCGTTTTTGTTGAATTTAACAGTAGGTGAGTTATAAGTAGCTATTATCGAGATGTCGGTTCCGCGGGTTTTGATTTTAATTGCCGTTGCTTCTAAGTTTTCGGTATTTAAGGGTATATTATAATGTTTTAGGCTGTTTTTAACTATTACCGCGGTGCCCCGGTTTATGTTATTTTTATAGACAGTGTAGTTTCGTAGTTTAAATGTACTGTTGTTTTTTAAAAGTGTTTCGTCAAGTAGGCAAATGTCAATGTCTTTTGTGTGTAGTAGTGTCTCTAGTTCGAGTTTTTTGTGTGTTAGTCGTCCGTTGGCGTTCCAAGCACAAATGGTTAGTTGTTTATTTGGTGTATTATTCATGGTCCGGTTTTTTGTTTATTGGATGCAACCGCAAGGGCCGAATTTAGAAGTTTTTGAGTTATTACCGCGACTTGGATATACGCGTCGTTTATTGAGATTGATCCCGAGGAGATACTGATAGAGAGGTTGGTTGCCTCCCGCAGTATTTCTAACAGCGCGGTTGCGTCTTCCGGGTTGACGGGTTTTTTATCATTTTTAATGTTATTTTCATTTTTGTGTTTGTTTTGTAATGATTTAAATTTAAATATTGGTATGTTCGTTGGTGATTGGGTTTTAGCTTTAACCGGTAGTGCGGGAAAATGACCTCCATCGTTTAACGGAATGACTTTAGGTTTTTCAGTATTTTTATTATTGCTGTTATTGCTGTTAATTTTAGTGGGTTTGGGAGTTTTGGCTTTATTCGCGTAAGATTGTTTTGTTGTTTTATAAGCTGGACAGCCTTTGTAATTCGCGGTGTGGTTGCCTCCACAGTTTGCGCATTTTAAATTTTCTTTATCGCGGGGCTTAGTGCACGTGGCGGAGTCATGGTTCTCTCCACACTTAACGCATTTGGGTTGAGCGTGGCAGAACCGTGACACATGATTATAACGTTGGCATTTATAACATTGTACCGGGCGTTTAGGTTTAATATACGGTTCTATTTTTATTTTCAAGAACGCGATTGTTTTTAATTGATTAATATTTTTGATGTTGTCTGTTTTTTCTAAAGTAATTAGGAAAAGAGGGAGCGGGGTGGCATTTTTCCCGCTTCCTCTCTTCATTTGCGCGACGTTGTGGACTCTATACCCACCCCGCAGTAACTCGTCCGCGATTTCGTCGGTGGCCATTGAAATGGGTAGGCCCCTAATGACGAATTTGACCGGAGGTTCGGAATCCGGAGATTTGAAAAGAAAATATTGGAACCTTTCGGTGTCCAATTCCCGGAGGAGGGTTCGATAGTCCTCCAGGGTTGAAACCCGGACGGACATGAAGTTGTCGCGGAGTTTGTAAACTACCGCGCTAAATTTTAATTTTTTAATAATGGTATGGAGGAGTTTATAGGGAAAGTTAAGCTCATCACAGTAAACATTCACTGGGGTGATCTTAACCTTCTTTTCGGCGGAGGTGCCGGCTAGTAGGGCGAATTGGTTGTGGGTAGCAACCGGTGGAAGTACCGTGTTGCTGGTCTTGGTAATCAGATTTGTTCGGTCTGATTGAGAGTTCCGAGGTGTTTGGCGGGCACGTTTTCGCCTGCGAGGCTCCTTGAAGCCTTCGCAATCCATAATCAACGCTGTGTCCATTAAGGACTCAGCGGTGGAAGCGATGCTCTCGGAAGATTTTTGCCCTGTGGCCATGATGGCTCACAATGGGCTGAGAAGAGAGTTGTGATAGAAAATAGAGACAGGTTTGCACCTGCTATTGAGAATTCGATAAATCGAGAGTCAATAGAAATAATTTTCTATATAATGAGAATAGGTGTTTCCTCTACGAAGGTTCGAGAGGAACTCAATGATCGCGCGTGGATACGCGAGTTAACTATATTAAAGGAGCGCGGACGTTGGAAGCGGCCGCGGCGGCGAATACCGCGAGTATAGTTGGGCGAGCGCGGACGTCGGAGAACGCCCGCGGCGGAGTTGCTTTGAGTCGAGTCTTGGTCGCGCGCGCGGACGTCGGAGAGCGCCCACAGCGGCATTGCTTCGGTTTGCGTTTTTATTTTATATTTTTATGTTACATTTAATGATGTAACGTAACAATAATTATTATTATTTTTGTTATTGATATATTCTCATAATTTATATTTTATATATTATTATGTATGAGTATGCGAGCAACATGTAAGTGTGCAAGAATGAGAGATCCGCGTTCGCGGGAAGAGTTCTCAAGCGAGCAAAAATAATTGTAAAGGGTATGCCAGTCGTCGTTACTCGTAATAAATGCTACAGCATAATATAATAGGAAATATACACACTCAGCGCGCACATAACACAGTCATGTCCAGCCAAGCAGTAATCAGCGAGATTAAACACTTACACCTCAAGATAAATAGCACGAGCAATTTATCGAGCGTTTATTAATTATTTATATTTATTAGATAGCATACTTACCCCACCAACATACACAGAACGCAAAATCCATTTATTCAAATGGTATTATAAATTTTTTTTGTTGTGGTAGTTACGTCTCCGCGTAACTACAGTTTGGTGGGGGGGAGTGTGACAATGCAAATAATGCATGTCATTAACAGCGACAAATAGCTATACCTTACCTTCCCTGTACGAGCACACACACATATACAAGCCTAACCGAACCTATATTTCCCTAATTTCCCTAAGAGCCTATAATGATAATTATAACACCCTCCCAATAGCCGAGCTCCTTAACATTATAACAAACCACCGAACCCACTAACAAACGTACACAGGGGAGCAGCCGAGCAGGACACAGAAGGAGTTCACAGCAATATAGAGTACTCTTGAAGTGAACTGAACATAAGCCTTGACGAAGAGCCAGCCAAGTGAAGCAGCATGCTGAGATGTTGGATGGTAGCAAGCTGCTAAATCCTCAGTTTAGTAACAGCGTACCCAGCAAGCCAAGGAAGACTGAGCCAGAAGGAGAAGCCAATGTAGCCAGGAGGTCCGTCAGCCAGCAATTATGCAGGGAACCTGTAAGCACCAGTTAATGTAGTAATATTCACTATAAGGGAGCAGATAGGAGCACACACTTACTTAAATAAGTGTGTATAGGAGAGGAATGGTGAAGAGGTTAAGTGAGACACACACACACACATTATTAATAAAGACAGCAAGCCGTCTTCCAAGTGGATAGTTACCTGAATATCGCCGTGTGTCCGTCCCCGCAGCCCGAGCCCGCCGTTGCACCTGTCAAGCCGTGCGCCTCAAGAAGAGCGAGAGAGAAAGAGATATCGGTCGCGGCAACGCATGAGCCCGTATCGACGTGCCGCGTATATACACCTCCCGCAGCCCTGTAATCACCGAGATTATTAGCCGACGGGCGAACAATAAGGAACGAAAGGAATAATTACTTGGCAGGCAGCTTACGTCGTCGTCAACGGCACCATTGTTGTTGCGGGAACGGACGCGGTGTACACTTCGAGACGATGCGGCGGCCATGTTACTCAAGCCGCACTCGAGTAAGGCCGCGTACGCACCGCAAGTGGGCCGTCGCGACGCATGCGCGCACACGGGCAATGCGTCGACCACGCCCAGGAGAGCAGAGCTCTTCCGATCGCCGTAGCGTCACGACGTCCGATCCGGTGTGCGAACCACAGTGTGTGTAGCGAGCAAAGGTTGGTGCATCTTTATCTGTGCATCTTTATTTATTCATTATACTCAATTCCGTGCCTTCCTTATCGTGTGTGTGCGAGTTATCGCGGTTTTCCCCCTTCTCCCCTCCCCCCTTTTCATCGAGCAGCATCGACCCGCGATCGCGTATCGCAGCCGCGCCGTCGGTCGACATTAAACTCGTCGCGGACGAGTAGCATCGATTCGGATAACTATTCGTGACTTTTAAATTATAGATTGCACCCGTGCAATCCGCAGTGAGCCGCATCTCACCTTCCTAAATTCGCCCCCTCCCTGAGCCGATCGCAGCCGAGCTTGAGCCCGCGTAACGGACGAGACTGGCACCCGTAATTATTTTATAGAAATCGCATCGGATAATAAATTAAGTTATTTTATATATTCCTTACTTTTATTATCCCCCATCACCTGCACCCTAATCCCCAGTGCAGCGTGACAATATATATATATATACTAGGGGGGCTTCGCCCCCCTGCGCGCTTCGCGCACCAACCCCGTATTTTTAATTTCGAAAAAGGTTTTTCGTAATTAATTTATTTAAAATAATGTTTTAAATTGTATTATTTTTTCACTACCATGGGCACCTTAAAAATTAAACAGATTCACACAACACCTTGGAGGTATTGCTATATTTATTATAATTTATGAATAAAAGTTTACCAAACTTTAGTGTAATGAAATCAGAATAAAAAAAATAAAAAAAATAGAGACATATTAATTGTTAACTGTAAATTTTAAACTATATGAATTCTTATAAAGTTTAAATTAATATTTTAATAATTATAAATGTTAATGAAAAATAAACTTACCAAAAATAGTAAAGTACATATACTTACTAAATTGTAGTATTTTAGTTAACAACTTATTAAAATTTTGGATTATTTTAAACTGTTATAAATAGAACTTCACCTCCTAAAATTAATTTATTTAATGACGAACGATCATCGCCAAAAGTTCTATGTCATTAATATTTTGTACTTTTAGAGTAATAAAACTTTCTTCTTAAATAAATGAATTTTTGTATTAGTTTTAAAGAATTATTTATAAAATTTTAGCGCTATATAAATAAAAACCTGTTTCTTCCATTTTTCCCGTGATTCGTAATTTGCACCCTCTTTCAAAATTTGCGTTTTAATCCATAATTATATCCAATTTATTTTTACTATGCAGAGACCAAATATTTAATTTGATTATTATAAACAAATTCATTTCTTAAATATCCTTCTGTTTCTAGTAAATACATACTTGTTTATTTAAAATATTGTGTTATATAAATATACATTATCTACACACTTGTATATCCATTCAATTTTGAAATATTTAAATATTTAAATTAAATGCTCCTAAATTAATAGTTTTTGAAAATCTATTCAAATTTAATTCGTATTTTATATTTCCACTGTTAAAATTTGAATTTTCTTTTGCCATTACTGTTTATAATAGAATTATCTTAAAAATACAATAATTAATGTATATAATTTTTAACTTATTGTATATTTCACATATAGTTATTTGGAAAAGTGTATGTTATACTTGATTAATATTTATTTTATCTTCGAAAAATTGTGCATTTTTTTAAAAACATTACATTAAATTTTAGGTCCGTTTTTATTTTATGAGTTTTATCAGGAATAAGTAAATTAATACACATTCTTTCAAGTTATATTCACAACTTTTTTTTGCGCACGGAAAAAATACATATATTATCTATTCCTGAAAAAACAAATTTAAAATATATATAGATATGGGTTATTTCGCGTCAAGTGGTACGATGAAAATTTTAAATCGCTCCAAAATTTGAGAAAAGGCTGGAAATATCTTCCAGATGATAGAAAAAAATTTTTAGGTTTTAAAAATAATTTGCTTAAGAGTTATTCGACCATGAAAAGTGGAAAATTTTCAAATTTTTAGAAAAATTATTATATTTAAATCCATTTATCTCAAAATCTATTGATTTTTTTGAATAAACATTATAAACAACTTTTGTTCAAAATAATCTTTAGAACTTATCTATCTGGGTTATAATTCTTAATTTTAAAATCTCGAAGAGATAGGGCACTCGAAAATATTGAATATCAAAAAAAGGCGACCACGCCACAATCGATTTTGATCTAACACCGCTTAAAAGATCACATTTTTCGAGAGCTTTCGAATGGCGGTGGTTAGCTTATTGGCCAAGACCGCTGTTGTAAGTTATGCCTCATAAACATCATAAAATCACTAATTTTCATGTATTTTAGTTCATAACACATAAACAAACACACTCACGCACGCACACGCGCGCACGCACACACACACACAAACACACATATATATGACATATATATATATAACATATATATGACATATATATATAACATATATATGACATATATATATATAACATATATATGACATATATATATAACATATATATTGCATATGTATATAAAACATATATATATATGTTGAATCCTGAATTCTTAGACACGGCGGCGGCGGCGGCGGCGAAATATTTGTATATTATAGAGAGATATATGGAATACCTTACAAATTCCCGCTATGTCCAAGTATTCCCGTTATAGCTGGCAATATCCCGAAATACCTCAAAATTCCCCGCAAGTCCACGAAATTCCGTTAATTTTAACAACTTATAAAACTTAACAGCAATGTTATATTTACTTTTGACAAGTAATAATGACAAAGGGTACAGGATCAGATGAGGATTTTCTGAATTTTTCATTCAAAATACTTTTAAAGTCATAAATGTATGTTGTCACACTCTTATGAGCCATTTAAACCTTAAATAGTCTAATTAGCAATTCTGCTCCGGACTCTGAAAACCAAATACTGTCCAAAAGATGTCTTTTTATAGTCAGAAACTGCCTATAAATTTCCAACATGGGTCTAAATCATTAAGATCACTTATGGTTAAAATATCTGGGAAAATTGCTCGAAATATTAATAGAAAATGTTTACTTGTTGCCTTATAACAATAAATCTATTAGCATTCTTTTCCTATCTTTCTTTTTGTTCGATTTTTTAATTTTATACTACAATCAATTAAATTTTTTATTTTAACTTAGCTTGTCTTGGTCTTTTTCAAACACTCATCCTGTGAGGTTTCTAATGTGGCTATTTCTAAAATATTTATGAAATCGTGTCTAGTTATAGTCTGAACAGAGAAACGTTGAATAATGATAATTTAGAGGATATTTTTGATGGTTTAGTTTACAAAAATTAAAGTCAGAATTTTTAAATTCAAAAAATAACATTACTTTTACAATAAACACAGATGGTGTACCACCTTTATATCCTCAAAGTTTACTACCTGGCCAATATACCTTATGATCAATGAATTACCCTATCATTTACGGATGAAAAAAAAACAATTTTAGCAGGGTTGTGGTTTGGTTGCCGAAAAGCCAAATCCAATTTTTAATTTTTCAATTTTTCCAAAACGTTGTGGCAACGTTATCTTAGCAATATTCCACCGTTGTTATGAAAGTTACTGCAACGTTGGAGAAACGTTGCTACAACGTGCGAGATGTCCGCTAATATTTTCTAATTTGCCGCAATGGGTGGAAATCAATTTTTAAACAACGTCTAAGCAACGTTGAAAAGCAACCTACAAAATCTGCTTTGTCTAAAAGTTAAATAAATGTTCTAGAATAGTTTAATAATATTTATCTCAAAGTAGAAAAATTTATGAAATATTAAAAAAAATAAAAAAAAATTTCTCGTTCGGAATTAGAACCTGCGATCTTTAACTTCGGAGGCTTGCTCTCTACCAACTGAGCTATTTTATTGTTTCTGTATTTGTGTTACACTTTATTTGCACTGTATTACTGTATTTGTACTTTATGGTAACGTGTACTGTACGTACACTTTATGAATTGTGTACTGTAAGTACACTTTATATGGTACCGTGTACTGGACGTATACTTTATATGGTACCGTGTACTGTACGTACACTTGTGATGTAGTATCCCGCGCATTACACCACGTGAATTATACTTCTACCTTATACTATTTTCTTGATCAGCAATATTAATAATACGTATATTTATATATATTATCCTCCTCACTGCTGTCGCCGACTCTGGTCTCGGGTTCGTGGTGCCGTCGTTGCGGGAACGACACTTATCAGAAAAGGGGGATGAGGAGACTCAATCGTGTTAAAAATAATTACTATGAGAATATATGAACACTTCCATTAACACATTTATTATAATTTAATTATATAAATTTATTCCCGACAACAATTTTCGAATATAATGTTATTTTATACGGGCCCGATCTTCCCGTCACACTCTTCTAATAAAACACCGTGAATTATATATATATATATATATATTAATTCGGATTTAATCCAATCAAAAAAAAGGTTACGAATATCCCGAAAATTATTAACTACCGCGGTGAGGAACCCGATTCACTACGGAAAGAAAATATAAAATGGCCACGTGCAGACCACTCACCGCTTTTGCTTTATTCTCCTCCTCTGTTCTATTCCTTCTCCTTAAATATCCGAACTTCCAATTTAAGATGGTTGTATTCCTTTTTTTTATTATCAATTTCTTCAATATCCCTTCAGCTAAGGACAATTCCTCCTTATGATTCCGAATATCTATTCCTCACGATTAACTATCAATTACTATCTCTCAACAAAATATCTCGATGCGTCTCCTTCAAGGTATCGGCGGTGAGTGAGTGGTCTTTCTTCTTCCTCGATATCCTTTTCCGTTTTCCGTTACACGGCGCTACTCGTAACCTTCTTTGCCGTTGTTCTTCTCCAATCCCGTTCTCCTATCGTCTGGTTTGAATTTCCTGCCAATTACTGTACCGCCACCTATTCCTCTCTTCTTCAACTTCTCTCCTAGTGGCGGTACAACTCTTGCGAAAATGATCCGCAACGGGCGAATCCTCCACCTCCCCCATTGCATCAGTATATCTTCTTTCTCTCTCTTACATACGGGGAGTCTATCTGGATCGTTCCCGCTCGTTCCTCCGTTCCCCCGCGGCGCACCACCATCTTGCGTCGAGCAGTTGCGTGAGAGCGAGAAGACTTCCCCCACTCTCACGCTCGACGGGAGATATAGACACGTTGTTTGTCTACGTGCGCGTATACCCGTATACAATTTCCTAAGTTGTGTAAGGATCAACCTCTTCGCCGGGGGAACTCCGTACCTGGGTAGGATCACCGCAACGTTGGCTCCCGTGGACGAGGACAGGTGCAGACGGCATCGATGGACATAGGTAGACTTCGCTTGTACGGTAGGTGGTATCGTTTCTTGTGTTGCCTTCCATTTCTCTCCATCTCCTTTATTTCCTTACATTTTCCTCAACATAGATATAAAAAAACATAATTATTTTCCATCCTATCCTTCGGTGAACGTCGGTGACGAGAATGGCTCGTGCCTATATTCTTAAACCAATGTTTACTTATTCCTAACCTCAAACTTCCCATACAAAACAAATATTTCCTTATATCCCATATATCTATTATATTTATCCTAACCTATCCTACATTCTTTAATATTATTTTACTTATGATTATTTTATTTACAGGAGGTCCAGGAACCATCCATATACTCTAGCGAACCCTCAGGATCACCAGCGAAGGCTACCCAAGGAGTCCTCCAGAGTACGAGTAGTCATCGCTGGACCACTATTGGACCCCAGGATTCCAGTACGTATCCAGGTAATAACATTATACATATATTCATTCTTTTTTATTCATTTCTTCCTATTATATTAATTTATATTCATAAGTTTTTGTTTCTTGATTACTAATATATATGTTTTTGTTTTAGGTGTGCCCCGCTCTGACAATCTCCCCCCTGATAATATGTATTTGTATGTGGGCTAGTGAGGCTCGCCTCACACACTTTATGATAACGTGTACAGTACGTATACTTTATGGTAACGTGAACTGTACGTACACCTTATGGTAACCAAATGTCAGGCGGTATTGTACTTTTCAATTTTCAGTTTGATTTGTATTGCAACCCTCTTGAAAAAACCTTATACAATCCGATAAAATAATGGCTCATTGTATTGGGGTGTCGATAAAAATTTTATAGTAATATATAGGGCGATTTACCGATTTTTTATCGGTACCTATAATGAATTCCCCACAGCTACGAATCACAAGTTCCGAAATTTAGTTTTTATAAGTTTTACCTGATAAAAGATATATCAGTTTCTATGAGACTATTAAACTTATAGGCTTTTATAGAGATATGCTCATATAATTATTTATAGAAATCTATTCACTTTACCAATATGAATTCAGAATCGGCATATATATAAATTGATAGAAAAATTATAAGCCTGTATAGATGTTTTACTACATGAATTACACAAGTACATCCAAGAAAATACTAATCGCGTTCTATAATAAAACAAATGACTTTGAAAAGGTTATAATACATACAAATTTCCCGATAAAAAATTTAATAAGCACTTATCATCGAATTACTGTATATGTTTCTATCTTTTATTGCTTACTAATGGTAGGTTTATAATTTGAGTCTATAAGATATCCCGGGTGCAAAAACCTCATACCATACTATACAATAAATGCCTATAGTATTTAATAAGATAAACCTCACAAAAGAAAAAACATTTTATAGTACAATATGATGATCAACAAAATAAATGGGCGGTTCGTTTACCGGATCGTATGAACTAAGACATCCATAAAAACAATCTTAATCAAATTGTTAATCGCGTTCTAACAGGCAATTCCGTATTTATTATTTATAACAAATAGCCATGTATCCGGTTTTCAAATATTTGACGTCTTAGTGTGCATTGAATGAATAAGGTTCTATAAGGCTTTTCACTATATTGTCCACTAACAGCTATCGGTGTCTACCGTTAAATTCCATAATTTTAAAGCAATCATTACAGTTCTTTTATAAGGTTTTGCGAGGATCGACTCATGTATTGGGCATACGACCTATCGGGTACTACCGGCTGCGCCAGTAATAACAAATCTTAATCAAATCGCTACTCACATTCTACCAGGCAATTCGGTATTTATTATTTATAGCAAATAGGCATATATCCAGTTTTCAAATATTTGACGTCTTCGTGTGCATTGAATGAATAAGGTTCTATAAGGCTTTTCACTATATTGTCCACTAACAGCTATCGATGTCTACCGTTAAATTCCATAATTTTAAAGCAACCATTACAGATCTTTTATAAGGCTTTACGAGGATCGACGCATGTATTGAGCATACGACCTATCCCCCACAGAGCATGTAATATTACAAAAAAATATTACATGAAATATTACGAAAAAATATTGCGGAAATGTTTAGAAAATATATCAAAAATATTACAAAATATTCTTCTGAAATAATTCATAGTAATATTTTTTAAATATTATTGAAATATTTGGTGTAATATTTCCACTAATAGAAAGTGAAATATTTCACAACATATTACAACAATATTACTGAAATATTTCATGTAATATTTCGTGTAATATTCCATAAATATTGTATTCAATATTTCATGAAATATTGTTGTAATATCAATACATGTTAAAACAAAAATAATCATTTGGAATATTACTAAAATATTGCACAGACTTTCATCACAATATTTCATGTAACATTGTCGAAACATTACAGTGTAATATTACGTGAAATATTTCAACAATGTTTGAGGAATATTCCTGGAGGCTCGATTATATAATTTTTTCTTGTCTAATAGAATTTCGAAACGAAACGTATTTGACATCCGGCATTGCACTCCACACAATAAGAAATCTCACAAAAAAATATAACCTAAAATAATGCTAAACAAATTGCTATAATATTATAAAATTATTCAATTTCTTAACTTTGCTCTAAATTGAACAATTTAAACTTCTTTTTTTTAACCATATCTACTTGAACTCAACTATCTTTCAGTTTCTGGATTGATTTCCTATCAATATTCGTTTTCGAGTCTGCGACGTTACCAATTTCTCGGTTAAAATACTTAACCGTTTCCCGGTGGAAACGTCGAAAATATAAATTGAAATAAAATAAAACCCTGCACGGCCGACTCTCTCAGAGGAGATTCCGGCGAATTTACAGTGGACCGGTTTCCACTGTAATCTACAGTAAATTTTAATCGGCGTTAATAAATTAATAAGCGGATTCCTTACGAAATCCACTGTCACCACTACCACGAGAGAAATTCTTCAGAAATTATTATTTATTAATAATGCGCGAAAAACCCAACGTAACGCGACGTAATTATTTAACAAACCCCACGAACCCAACGATCGAAAAATCACTCCCGAATACACGTTTGACCAACAGAAAACTAATAGATATTTAAGACGCCATAATAATATTTGAATTTCTTACTAATTTAGTAGATCAATTCAAATTATTATATATACAAGAATAATAATCGGATATATCTATATATATCTATATATATCTCAATCTCTAGTCAAGAAATAAGTGCTCAAACAAATATCTATACGTATCTCTACTCTCACACACTATCGGACTCTATTCTCTGAAAAACACACTGCTCTCTATCACTAAGGATACTCTACTAACTCCCTTTCCGGAAACTACCCTCCGTAACCGAAAATTTAAATACTCTCTCCTTTTCTCACTTGTTGTCCCATTTCCTTATCTCTCTCGTGTCACCTGCGGGAGATAAGTCATTATTTGACTTATCTCCATTTAATTACATGTCACAGGTGCCCCCCCCCGCTTCCGTATCGTCCTTACTAATATCAAAATTGACAACTCATTTGCATAAGTTATCATTGTCCCAACTATTACATTAAATATACGTGTATTACGGAATTACTGTCATAATACTATTTTATACAGTAATTGCATACACGACACATCGTCCTTACTATGGAACATTTAGTAATATATCACTAAAATCTCATTGGCGCGAGATTTGAATCTCTTTTTCGCCTCTATATATTATACACGTATAATATATACACCCGAACGATCCCCACTACACGTGTTCCGAAACTCCCTACGTACTGATACATATATCCCTACGTCGATAAAAGCGCGGACCGCCTAGTTACTATGCGCGCGCTTGAATCTCGATCGATTCAAGATGGACGCAACTGAATTCGAACCGGCACGTAAACAACGTGCTTCGCGACCGGTTCACCGCGTGCGCGCGATCCCCACCGGCGGGGACGACGATAACCGATCCGCGGGTGTAGTGCGCGTGTGTAATGTGCGTGCGCGTACGTATACTCACGGGTATACACCGTGCGCGAAGACAGCGACGAGTTCTCCCCACCAACGTTCCACGAGGTACTACGCACAGCGAGAATGGTAATGTTTACATCATTGTTTATTGCATATTTGCAATAAACAATGATGCAAAACTCCTGAAATAGGTAAGTATTAATATAATCTTTCACCAAATCCCTCTGTTACCTGGTTTTAATTATATTTCCTCGATAATTAATTCCTGATTTTCCTTATCCATTTTCCGCATTCAATACCCAATATTTACATATTTTTCTCTTATAGATGCTGTTGTCTTGGAGTAGCTGACCACCCCGGGAACCCCGCCTCCTGCAGCAGAGAACCCCGGAGCAGCCGACCAACAACTCCTCGACGGCATCTTCTCTACCGTTCCTGGATAACCTACGAACCAGGTAAGTTTACCTTCAATCATAATATATTTATAATAACCCATACTAATATTTATTATTCCTTTTTAGGTGCCCCCCAATGATGACACCATCACATTGCCCCACCCCTAAACTTTGACTTACCTTGTAAGGATTAAGTTTACTCACATGATACACCGAGATGATTCTTCTTTCTCAATCTTCCGTCTTCGACCCTTATTGACGCTATGAAGTCACCTATGCTCCCTACTAGTACGTGGTGGAATATACCTCTTTATAACTCATATCCAATATATACGTATTAGGGGATTTAATGTCTATAATGGTGAAAGGACCTTCAAATTTGGGAGCGAGCTTTGCTGAGAACCTATTTCCTCCTTGTGATTGGAAATGCGTCCTAACTAAAACTTTATCCCCCACTAAAATCTGGTATCCTTCCGACCCTGGTTATATAGCCTAGCTTGTTTCTCTCTCGATTTCTCTAAATTCTTAGCTACTATATCCCTCACTATATCTAACCTACGAACCCTATCAGCCCACACTGAATCATCAACCCTACTAATTGGTTGAGGTTTCTCGACCTCCCTACGTAAACTCTTTACTGGTTTTGGGTGCCTCCCGTAATTTAAAAACGCTGGTGACACCCGGGTCGACGATTGAATTGCCGTATTTAAAGCGTGTCGGAATTCATGAAGATGTTGATCCCAATTCCGATGATCCGCTTCGACAAACGTTGCAATCATCGTTTTAAGCGTGCGATTGCTACGTTTGACAGGATTCGCTTTCGGATGGTAAGGAGGTGTAGTGATATGCTTCACTCCATATCCTACTAAAATATCGTTCAGATATTTATTCTCAAACTCCTTACCATTATCCGTAAGCAAATATTCTGGAGTTTCCCAACGAAATAAAACTAACTCCTCAAACGCTCTCGCTACCGCTTTACCATCAGCAGATCTCAATGGTTTCAACTCTATCCAGCGAGTAAATAAATCTTGAAATACCAGCAGATATTTGCATTGATTTTTACTGGCCGGAAACTCCATCATATCCGCCGCAACGACAACCCACGGTTTCTCTACTACCCTACTACTCATTAGTCCCTGAGGCCCTGATTGAGAAACTTTGTACTTTTGACAAGTTTCACACCCTACTACAAATTTATGAATGTCGTACCATATTCCTCTCCAGAAATACTCCCTAGCGACCTTATCATATGTCTTCTCGACCCCTAAATGACCTGCGGAGGTAACGCAATGGGCATCACTCATGACCCGATCACGTTGCTCCTCCGGAACTACCAATTTCCAGGACTCTTCTCTATTGGTCACTGGGTCTAACAGTGGTTCGTTCCGGAATCTATACAGCATTCCATCTTCCACTTTCCACTGCTGATACCTATCAGGGAACTGCTGAACATTGCTCAGCATGTTGAGGTACCACGGATCTCCAATCTCTTTAAAGGCAGCTACTACATTTTCTTCAGACTCGTACATCCTGGAGAGAGCATCTGGGACTTGATTCAAGGCTCCTTTTCTATGAATTATCTCAAAATCCCATTGCTGCATCTCCCGGGCCCAACGAGCAAGTCTACCCGTCGGCTCTTTTAAATTCCTCAGCCACCTAAGAGCACTGTGATCCGTGATCGCCGTAAACTTATAACCCTCAAGATACGGCCTGAACTTCTTGATTGCCCAGAGCAATGCCAAACACTCCTTTTCAGTGGTTGTGTAATTTCGCTTCGCAGCAGTCAGGACCCTACTAATATAGATGATGGGATGTTCTCCGTCCTCCTGATCCTGGGTCAGCACAGCCCCCAAGGCAAAGTTGCTAGCGTCGCACTGAACCTTGAAACGCCTGCCGAAATCAAGTCTAGCAAGAACAGGAGCGGCAGTCAAGGCTTGTTTCAATTCATTGAAAGCAGCTTGCTGCTCCTCTCCCCATGTCCATTCCTGTCCCTTACGCAATAGCCTCACTAACGGTATCTTTATTCTAGCCTCGTTCTCAATGAACCTCGAGTACCACGCTACCATACCAAAGAACCTTCGCAATTCCTTAATCGTTGTAGGTACTGGATAGTTAACCACCGGAGCTACCTTATCTGGATCTGTCCTAAGTCCATCCTTATGTAAGATAAACCCTAAATATGTAACCCTACTACAACAAAATTCACATTTGTCCCTATTCATAGACAATCCATTTGTGACGTGGTATTCGCGTACCCGGAATGATTAATTATTTTTAATAATTAAATTAACCGTTGGGCCGCGTTGCCCAATACCGCGCACACAATTAATTTATTTATCGCGAACTGCGGGCTGTCGCCAGGAACACGAGCTCGCTGGGACGAACGATGTGGAGGATTTGGGCGATCCTCCTTGCCTCGACACGATTGTTTAAATTAGGAATGTCGGCGGGAGCGGGGAGAACGAAATAAACACTCACAATTAAAATGAAAAGGAATATAACATTTATTTCATTTAATTGAACAATTTGGCCATCCAGGCCCCGTGCTGCGACAGTGTTACTTCGCGCGGGCGGAAGTATCGGGAGCCAACCGGATCGAGATCCTCGCCTGCGGTTGACTTTGCCCCGACTCCGCTATTCGGGTACCGGCGTACCCGAATACACTCCCGAGGTCTCACACACACATACACTCGGGGTAATGGGGGAAACGCGCGGTAGTATAAAATACACTTACCAGGATTCGCCCCGTGGATGGCCCAGCCGATCCGTGTCCCTTTTGTACTCCTGGGCAACGGAGGACGACGTCGGCTGCGGTGGTGGAAGGCGGCTCTGTGCCGCGGCGAGTGCCTCGCGAACCGCGTCCGCACTCACTTATGCACTTCCCGTCCTAGTTCACACACACCAAAAACACTCGCGGCTCACCTCGCCAGGATGTTCCGGGTTCCGACGGCTTTTGCGCCTCACGCGCCTTGGCTCAGCCGTAAACACTATATCGATTACCCCGGATAGTTTGTCCGCCTCGAGCGGCGGATCGGGACGTACTAATCGGCATCTCCTAATTTTCGAAAAAGGGATGAGAGTGGAAAACACACACACACTCGCGCTCTCATCCCTACGTACTATTGCGCGCGTAATTGTACACTTGATCGACGTAAACAAATGTTGTCGGTTGGCCTTGACATACCAAAGGCTCCGACGACTTACATTTAACATGAGTTTAAATGCTTTGTTCGCAGCGAAAAGATTGTATGACGATTTCCGTCACAAAGCCCCCCCCCCCCCCCCCGAGACTCTACTTCCCTCGGGAAGGCCAAGTCGAAAGAAGGCACAATCTATTCGCGACCGCGCGCTGTCCTCTACTCTCTTCAATCAGTGGCGGGAAGGGATGCGGTCCTTGAGGATACGGACCACCTCCTGTCCTACATCTCGTGCCACATCAGCTGGGAGATTGGCAGCAGCCTCCAGCAACATACGACATTCCCTGAGAATGCCCGTCTCGTTGCCGGATTGTGCTGTCGACCCAGCTGAAGAAGCCGATACCTCCGAAGATGTACGGGGTTTAGATCCATTTCCCGACTTTGGTGTCGGTTGACGAGATGGCCCAGCCATCCTCGTAGCGTCGACTTCCATCGGGGTGGGCCGTCGCAAGTCGCTAGGCCGAGCCTTCTGCGATTGCTCCCCACGAGGTTTCGAAACAGAGGTCTTGGTCTTACCCTTTCCACTGACTCGTTGGACAGGGACTGACTGAGCCCCGCTCTCTTCGCGTCCCTGCCTTTCTGCTTCCGCTGCTTGGTCGCTGGTCGAGGGAGCGTTCAGGCTTTCTCTGTACTCGCTTGACTTCTGGTCCGCTTTGGCTTGGACGACCGTACTTAGGGCTGCCTTCACTTGCTCGAAGGGCCCCGTGAAATCCAAGCCAAATGCAGCGGCCTGGCAGCAAGTCGCCTCTTCCACACGGCGACCCACCACCACTTCCGCATAGGAAGGTTTGTTGCTGGAAAGCTTCACGCACGAGCCCTTCCTAGCGCACTCCTTGCGGGTGGGCGTCTCCACCCGTCGTCTCTTCGACATCTTCGGACCTGCCCGTGGCGTTGGTCGCTTCGGTGCCTGTGGCGAGACAGGGACCTTAGCGGCCGGTGCAATGGGGTTAGATGGTGCGAAAGGGGAGTCACAAATCATGCGGCTCCGAACATCTGGGGCACTCTCTCACAGTCACCCCTCGGCGTCCGCCATTAAGACAGAATGTCTTTTGCGTAATCGCACACTCCCGGTGACTGTAGTCGTTCGCCCAGCAATTGAAGCAGGCGTTTTTAGGGGGATCTACCGACCGATCGAATGGTATTGCTACCAATCGTCGGAGGACAATTCCCCTAGTGATGACCGGGCCGGATGTAGATGACCCAGTCTTCGCCTGCTTGGGCAGGGATTCGACCCCAACATCGAGTTTCCCTGCTCGTGATGGACCTACGACAGGTGTCCCTGCTTCCGAGAACGGCCGAATCGTTGCTCAGGGTGTGACGGGGACTCCTGATTCGTAGTCGTCCATCGTCAATTACCTGTTGCCGCTAGATTTCTTCTTCTTGCGGCGTGGGCAATTTGCGGCGACGGACTTCTGCTGCTCCCGTTCTGTCTCATGCAGATCCTCAGCATACTCTGCGGGGTAGATGTTGGCGGATGGCCCCGGTACTAATACCGCAGGCACATCCACTTCCATCCGCTCCACTGAGGTTGACTCAACCGACGAAGTGAGGTCCACCGTTGAGGCACGTGGTGTCCCTTCCAACTCCACTAGCACCTGGTCGATGTCCAGCACCGACTGGGCACATCCAGCGAGCGGGTCATCTGCAGGTACCTCGAAGCATTCGGGAGACACCGGAGTTACCTCGTTAGTGGTCTCCAAAGTCGGTGGGCTTTCCCCCAGCAGTATGAGCTGAGGTGGAGATGGAGTGACGCCGTCTCATGCCTCCAGGTCTCGGGCGTCCGGCGATGTTGCGCGATGATTTCTGGCCGCCTCCTTCTCAAACCGGCGGTGGCCTTCTTCATCGCGCTCGATCGCTCTGTGTTGGAGCATCTGCTCCGTCAGGGCGATCAACTCGCCGTTTGGGTCCATCTGGGAGCTGAAATAAAACAGAAGTTTATTAGTCATAATTAAAATATAAATTACGAATAAGGGAGAATTGCCCATTCACTCACACACAAGTATTCTCAAACATCACACTCTCAATGCATGGCATACAGTTACCAGGCCCAACCTTCGATAACTGTTCTCATGCGAACCGATACGCAACCCTTACTGCTTTACTTGACAGCACGAGGTGGTACATATCTTTTTACATCAGATATATGTACCTCGGTCCATTTCCGACCAGACTCTTCTAGTCTCAGAATTACTAGAGATAGTACTTATTTAACTTCGAAGGGTCCGTCATACTTTGGTGCCAGTTTAGCAGATATGCCTTTCGCACCTTGGGAAAGCGTTCGGCACTTCCTCATGACTAGATCTCCGATCTGAAACGAGGCAATACGTCTGTTTCTGTTGTAGGTCTTTTCTTGACGTCTTTGCTCCTCGTCAATGTATTTCTTGACCAAATCGCGTAGAGCATCAAGTCTTTTAAGACGAGCAAGCCATACTTCGGGATTGTCCAGGATCTTAAATTCCTGTTTTTCCACTTCCCTGCGGAGACTCTTCACAGGTTGTGGATGACGCCCGAAGTTTAAGAACGCGGGTGAGACTTTGGTACTTGACTGCATTGCCGTGTTTATTGCATGGCGAAATTCGTGCAAGTGTGTGTCCCATCCACGATGATCCGAATCCACAAACGTCGCAATCATCGTTTTTAACGTTCTATTTGTTCTCTCCACCGGGTTGGCTTGTGGTCGGTCAGGAGGGGTTCTGACATGTTTTATGCCATACTCCTCCAGCATTCGCGACATGATGCCGTTGATGAACTCAGTCCCATTATCCGTTATTAGGAAATCTGGCGTTTCCCAACGGAAGACTACGAGTTGCTCGAATGCTTTCGACACCGACTTACCGGTCGCCGTACGTAATGGTTTGAGCTCTATCCACCTTGTACGTTGTTTACTACGTGGAAGCTCCATTACGTCTGCTGCCACAACAGCCTAGGGTCTCTCAATGTTACGTTTACCCATCAAGCCTTGAGGACCTGCTTGAGACGTCTTATAGCTCTGACAGATCAGACACTGTAAAACAAATTGGCGGGTATCGTGGTAGATACCTGGCCAATAATAGTCTCTTGCAACACGTTCGTAAGTCTTTTCGACTCCCATATGACCCATGGAGGGGTGGAAATGGGAATCTACTAAGACTCGGTTCCTCTGCTTTAAGGGTAGAACAAGGCACCAGCCTTCTTCTCGTTCTGTTAGAGAGTCCAAGAGTTTATCACTTGTAAAACGATATAGCATATCATCCTCAATCTTCCACTCCGGAAATTTCTGAGGGCATGAGCGTACATCGTTTAATCTAGCAATATACCATGGGTCTGTAATTACTTCGAACGAGGCAATCTCTTCTTCGTCGGTGTCTGGGTTGACGGCACGAGAAAGCGCGTCCGGGACATAGTGCAAGGCTCCTTTCTTATGCACTATTTCAAAGTCCCATTGCTGCATTTCAAGTATCCATCGTGCCAACCTACCCGACGGCTCTCTGAGATTTTTGAGCCATTTGAGAGCACTATGGTCGGTCACAGCCGTGAATCGATAGGCCTCAATGTATGGTCTCAATCTCTTAATATCCCATATGAGAGCCAAGCATTCTTTTTCCGTTGTCATGTAATTACGTTCAGCGCGATTTAATAATCGACTGACGTAGACAATCGGATGCTCGAAACCCTCGTCGTCCAGTTGCGTTAACACCGCACCTATTGCTAAGTCACTAGCGTCATTTTGGACGGTAAATGGCTTAGAAAAGTCTGGACGGGCCAATACAGGCGCTTCAGCTAACGCAACTCTAAGCTGACGAAACGCCTCCTCCTGCTCCTCGCCCCAATCCCAAGCCTGGTCTTTACGCAGCAACTTGGTAAGGAGAGCTCTAATGTCAGCTTCTCGATTAATGAATCGAGAGTGCCAGTCTACCATCCCGAGAAAGGATCTCAGCTGTTTGACATTACGAGGAGTAGGGTAATTAAGGACTGGAGCGACTCGTTCCTCGTCAGGCCTCAAGCCGTCCGCGTCCAATTTGTACTCAAGGAACGTTACGCTGGAACAACAAAACTCACACTTCTCTCGATTCACTTCCAGTCCAGCGTCATTCAACGTCCTTAGTACGTATTCGAGCCATTTTAGATGGTCCTCAAATGTTTCGGTAATGACGATCAAGTCGTCTAGATAACCAAACACATGAGGTTCCACCTTAGGCCCGAAAATTGCATCTATAAGCCGTGCAAAGGTCATAGGAGCATTCATGAGGCCAAACGGCATTCTCGTGAACTGCCACAGCCCCGACCATGGCGCCAGGATCGAAAAGTGCTTTAAAGTTCTTTCCACCGAGTTGTACCAAAAAGAATAGCCGGATATCCGATTGGATTCCAGCAATTATCTGATCGGTTTGACTATCGTCGTTAGGAGTCGATGCCGTGTGCGTCATTTTAGACGTACTTGGTACGGCATCTGCCCCCCCCTGAACTGTACTTCTCTGCAACGAGTTTGTACGGTTCATGTTATGCACACCATCGACAACTACCTTCTCCACCAAGGGCTTCTTGTCCTCATTACTAGGTGTGTCACAACGGGGTGACGATGAGCAACAACCAATGTCGTTCACTCCGATGGTGCTAAGCGGCTGAAATAACGATCTCTTTACGCTTTCTTCACCAATAATATCTCTGCTATCAGAGTATATTTGCCTTTGGAGTTCCTTAGACCAATCTTTAGCCTCACGCTTTTGTTGGTCTAATAAGGTTCCTTGTTCTGTTTTGCCTTGCAAAGCTCGGGTGGTATTGACAGTTTGTGTTCTAAGAACTTTTCCATCTGTCGAATCCCCAGAACGTTTAGAATCCTTACACTCAGACTTACTTTCGACACCAACTTCGGTCTGAGAGGGAATTTGATCTCCGTTAAGGACTTTAGAGAAGTCAGCAAATGATTTGCTAGACTTCTTAAAGAGTTTAGAGGGTTCTCCAACCTTAAACTCTTGCCCTTGTAAACCATGCGGTTTACTTACTGCAGTGCAGGGCGCCCGGGGCAGCTCGGGTGCCCTGCGTTCAGGTTTCCCACGTATTGGAGGAATCTGACGCAGTTAGGACATGTTTGGAGTGTAACGCCACTAGTTCCACACAGCTGGCACTCCTTTGCTACCAATTCGGTAGAGCACTGCTCAGCGGAGTGCCCAATGTTTCCGCATCGGTAGCATGTTCGGCTCGGGCAATCCGACGACCTATGACCGACTTTTTGGCATGTGAAACACACGCCGACAAAGTTGGTGCTCAGGTTCGTTGGGTTTACTGCCGTCGCCTGTGGTTGCACATACCTCACCAGGTTTTGTGCCATTTGTGGAACAAAAACATTTTGCTGGGGCAGTTGAGAATTCGTCAAAGCACGTCTTTCTCTTTTACCCGAGCTTTGTTATTGTTGCCCAGGTGACTGTTGAGAAACAGGCACGTACGATACGGATTTCGAATTGGGGGCACTCACTCCATTATTCGACTTGCCGTATCGTTTCTGAAAACTATTAGCGACGTTGGAAGTACCGTACACAGCGGCTGCTTCGTATTCGCTCGAAGAAGAGTTTGGCGAGTTTTTCGCACTTTTCTTGCTCTTCTTCTTACTAGTTTTCTTAAACGACTGTTTATCCGAATGAGAAGACTCATCCTTACTTTTTTCGGTAACAGTCGCCACTTTACCCGAAACTCGTGTTCCACCACTCTGTTTCGGAAAAGCTTCTGGTACGAGCTTCTCGCGCTTAACGTTGGAACTGGAAAATTTCGTATCCCATGTTAAATGCTGCTCGTACTCTTTACCCTAGCTTGTCAAATCAGAGAAATTCCTGATTTGTCGTACTGGTATGTACCTACGGTAATCTGGCCTCATCTGCGAGTAGGCCATCTTCACTTGTTGTTCTAATGAGGAAGAGCATTTAAACTTATTTACGATCGCTCTGATACAGTTCAAGAACGTCGTAGCCTTTTCTCCCTCATTTTGTGTTCTTGATCGAAGTTCCATGAGTAAATCTTCGTCATTTATTATCCGGCCATACTTATTTAGGAACTCGATCTCAAAATCACGCCAATCTCGAAGAGATGGCTGAACTGTTCTATACCAGAACAGTGCTGATTTTGAGAACACATTGGGCAGGACACTGAACATCCTGCGATCTGAGAACTCGTTGTCATTTCTGAAGTCGCGCAAACGGTTCAGAAACTCTTCCGCGTCCTTTTTGGTCTCACCATCAAAGGACATGTTCCACATACGCAGCTCTCGTGCGCACCCTGTCCGATCGTGCGTTCGGTTATCGTCTTCACGATACTTTGGCCTGGCCTCGTAGGACTCTCTTTCCCGATGGTCATCTCTATTATCCGTCCGGGAACTCCTACGCCTGCTGGTAGAAGGATTCCTATCCTCTTGTCGGCCTTCAGCCGCCCTACGAGAATCGGATCTCCTACGAGCAGGTTCGCGATCAGACTGATACCCATCGGACGAATCCGTCTGAGTACACTGATCGCAAGTAGCCACCGCACGTTTCTCTCGAGGCGTTTCTCTACGTCTGTCCGACCTCTCTTTGTGACTTTGCTCCGGAATTTCCGTCTGTTCTCGGTCGTCGAGTTTACGGTTGGACTGACGTTTCTGAGTACGTCTCTCTGTACAGCTATCACGACGTTCATCGTTGCCTGAGGCTCTAATCACAGAACGATGGTGTCGTGAATTTCTGTTTGGAGTTGTGTACTCACGCCTCTCTCTTCTATCTTGTCCCTCACAAGTCTTAGAAGAGGTCGCACGACGTCTCTGTTCAAACCTCGGTTTTTCGTAAGATTGAACACTGACGTCATTAGGAAGGTCATATCCATTCCTATCATCAACAAATTGACGTTCGGTTGACTTAGCCTCGGGTTGCCTGTTGTCGTATTGTCTAGAGGTGTATCCTCGTGACGTACGACGGTCAGCTTTCGTTTGCGAACCCAAGTCAAAATGTTGTATTGGCACTTCACTCTCTCTAGTGCCAAGATGTCCGCTGTTTCTTTGCTCTTCAATTGGGAGGTAATGTGCGGGTGCATAAAATCCTCCGACTTGAGCAGTCGTCACGGTCGTAACCGTCGACGTAGTGGTTGTGCACAAGGTTGCAGCCACCGAAACAGGAACATAAGGGATTGCAGTCGTGGTCATGTTAGCTGCCAGTACCTCACCAAACCGTTTAGGTATAGCATCTGTTGATGCCAATCTCGGGCTTTGTGCAGTACTCATTGGCGAGTTTCTAGACAGACCACTTGGTGACAGAGCTCCATCTTCTTCAGAGATAGGTGCTCTGTCACTAGCAACCCTTTTGCGATCCGACATTTCGGACTCGCAGGAAACTTCCGTTCCTGATGGGTCCACACTGCCTTTCCTGGAACGAGGTTTCCTAATTTCCCATAGTTCCTGACATACCAGAGGTTTATGTGCAGGCTCTGCCCTTACATTCTCATCGTATACAGGGAACCATGGTATTTCTAGATTAATGTCTACACATCTGATCCGGTGACGCAAAAGGCGTTCGCGACACTCCGCCTCTTCGCCATTTGCGTTTAAACATAGATGCTACAATTGGGTATACACTGCCTCAATCGGAAGCTTCTTCGTTTCCTGACGAATATCCCTAGCTATGCGTGATTCACGCATAAGCTGGGCCATTCGGGCTTCATAGCTGCTGGCCATTATTTTTTTGACCAGCAGCAGCCGACGTGTTACGTCGGGAGAAGTACTCTCAACCGGGATTTCAGATGAAATCCCTAGTGTTTCAAATACTTCGGAAGTATCCAATTTTCAATTGGAAATTATTTTATTGGACTCACCACAATAAAATAATTATTACTCCCAACGAGTAAAAAAAAATTTGGTGTCGGCTTAATTACAATAAATTGTAAAAATGCACCGACTAGTGTACCAACAAAATTAATTCACTTAATCAAAATCCAAAAGATTTTCATTAAAAGAAATTTATTTCGTTCTTATAAGGACAAAACAATTAAATTTTGTTGGTTAAAGTTGTGGCAAATCACACACTTAACACTTGTACCAAATTAAAATTAATTATTTAACTTGCTCACAAGTCTAAATAATTAATGTTTATAATAGTGTCTTGTGACTCACACACACCAAGACTCTATACAATTGCTTCTGCAATCAAAAATAATTATTAACCAAAAAAAATCTCTAAATTATTTCAATATCGTCGGTAATTTACAAGTAATGGTAAATTTGACGATTTCCCAAAATATCTCTCTCGCCAGTTATAATCCAAAAGATTCCTCACTGGCGAAAAGAATTTATTTTGTTATGGAAATCTACATTATATTAAAGTTATCTTTTTGAGCGATTTTGTAAAAACTCCCCTATTCTTGCGAAAAATACTTAAAACATATATATTTTATGATAAATATGTGTAACATAAGTTAATGCATCATATTACTGACAAAAAAATTATTATTATAATTACTAAGTGATATAAAAAAAAAAAAACCGATAAATTATAATGTCCGTCCGTCCGTCCGTCCGTCCGTCCGTCCGTCCGTCCGTCCGTCCGTCCGTCCGACAAATATTATCTTGGCGTGAGAGAGACAGTGAGAGGAAGAGATAGGGAGACAGATAGAGAGAGAGAGATATTCTCTCTCTCTTACTCTCTATCTTTCATTTTCTCTCTCTCTCTCTATCTCTCCATCTCTTTCTCTCTATCTTACATTCTCTCACTTTTATTATCTCTCTCTTTCTCTCTATCTTTCATTCTCTCTCTTTTATTCTCTCTCTCTCTTTCTCTCTATCTTTCATTCTCTCTCTTTTATTCTCTCTCTCTCTCTTTCTCTCTATCTTTCATTATCTCTCTTATTCTCTTTCTCTTTCTCTTTCTCTTTCATTCTCACTCTCTTATTCTCTTTCTCTTTCTCTCTATATTTCATTCTGTCTCTCTTATTCTCTCTCTCTTATTCTCTCTCCCTTTCTCTCGATCTTACATTCTCTCTCTTTTATTCTCTCTCTCTTTCTCTCTATCTTTCATTCTCTCTCTTTTATTCTCTCTCTCTTTCTCTCTATCTTTCATTATCTCTCTCTTATTCCCTTTCTCTTTCTCTACCTCTTTCATTCTATCTATCTCTTATTCTCTTTCTCTTTCTCTCTATATTTCATTCTCTCTCTCTTATCCTCTCTCTTTCTCTCTTCTCTGCGCTATCTTACAATTCTCTCCGCTCTCCTTCCTCTCGTCTCCTCCTCTCCCTCTCTCTCCCTCTCGTCAGCTCTCTCTCTCTCTCTCCATCTATTATTCTCCCTCTATCCTCCTCCTTCCATCTATCATTTTCTCTCTCTCTCTCTCTTCTCTCTATCTTTCATTCTCTCTCTTTCTGATATATTTTAATATGCAAATATTTCTTTTTTCCTATAATAATATTTATTAATTAATATTTAATTAATTTTTATTATAACATATTTATTTATTAACATTTAATTAATTAATTAATTAGGTGTAAATCAAGTTAATATTAAATATATCGAATGTGTTCAATACGATCCAACACCAATGCGGTTATGGAAAAACCCACACATCGAGTATCGACGACTAACTATAGACATATGTGCATAGGGAAGGAAAATCCCCGGCCGGATTCGGACCGATTGACCCTTCCTCCCACAACGGAGACA